>PVHP010029225.1:0-22542 GCA_004024765.1 Zapus hudsonius
TATATCCTTGCTTACTTTTTGTTTGTTTGTTTTGTTTTGTTTTGTTTTTGGCCTGCCAACCGGAACCTGGGCTCTTATGTAGCCCCTCCCCCTGTGCTCCAGATCTCTAGCACATCTGCCCCACCCCTCCAGGCCCTTGCTAATCCATTTCCTTGCTTACTTTTTTTATTTGTTTGTTTGTTTTGGCCTGCCAACTGGGACCTGGACTCTTACAGAGCCCGTCCCCCTGGCCTCCACATCTCCAGTGCATCTGCCCAGCCCCTCCCTTCAGGTTTTTGCCAGTCTTTTTTCTTGTTTACTCCTTTATTTTATTTTATTTTATTTTATTTTTTCCCTCTTTTTTCTCTTCCCATTTCTTTTTCTTCCCTCCTCTGTGGTACTTTCTGCCCACCTAACCCTGAGGCTTCCTTGAGACCTTACCCCTGTGGTTCTCCCCGCCTGTCTACCCCCACAGTTTCCCGGCTCCCCATGGCACCCCAGCCCACTGATTCTGTGTAATCCCCAAGCGCTGGTCCCTGAGGTATCCTCAAGCTCCGGGTCCTGCGGTTTCCCCCGTGCCCGTCAGCTCCTGTGGTTTGCCAGCAACCTGGTTCCCACGGTTTCCCCATGTGATAAATAGTCCCTGGGCGGCAGTGACAGGCAGCTGACACCCTACCCCATCATACCTTACCCCTAAGGGGCCCCGCACCCCCTAGCAGGCTACATAGGACCTGGCACCCCACCCTCTGCCTACTTAGTCCCCACATCCCCACACCCTCCTCTAACAGGGTACCCCCAGTATCACCATCAAAGTCCAGCCAGTGATCTGAGGGCACACACATTCACAGATTAAACAAGTGAGTGCCCAACCCTACCTGTGGAGTCCCGTGTACTCCCAGAACACACTAGCAAAGTGAAATCAGATCAAAGGCATCCCACCAATCACCTCAACTGGAATCGAAATGGGCAGACCTCAACGCAAGAATATATCACCAGCTGAGGAAACCATAAGGCAACAACGATGCCACCAAAGAGAGTGAGCAGAGTCAGGCCCAGGAAGACAAGACAATAAACCCTGCTCATACTGGTACAGATCTTGAGGAAATCTTGATGTCAGTCATGCAAGCAAAGATGGACCAACATATTGAAAAAGTTCAAAGTCAGCTCATTAGCTTTGCCACCAGGCTTAATATAATTGAGGAGAACCTAATGGAGAAAAGACATATCAGAACTAAAGACAAACCTGCAAACTGAAGGTATCAAAAACCAGCTTTCCAAATTAACTGAAGACATCTGCAAATATAAGAATGACTGTCAGGAAGAAGTAATTAAAGTGATGCCTGGCGTGCATAAAATGATTTTTCTCCAATGAGCAGTTACTACGAAACTGAACAGCTTCCTCACAGTAGCAAAGAAACCACAGCCATTGTCATTCACAAAAGCAATCACATGGTTTAAAAAAATACACTTCAATGGGAATTAGAACACATGGGTCAAAAAACACGCTAAAGAGAGAACATTAAATATTTACAGGTAAAATGGGTGCAACTAGACAGGGCATGAACTTGATCTCCTCTTGCTTTTGACAGGATCACAGACAATTATAGGATTTTCACTAATCCTCAGGTAAACAGCATGAATGCTGTTCTTACCTGGAAGTCGCCTGCTGGATGTCACGGGTATTCTCAGTGAAGGGTTGGCAGCACTCATCCATTAGCTTTGAGAAACAGACGGGCTTAAGGAGAAGCTGCCGGTAAACAGAAACTGATGACATGCAGAAGATTCCAGAAGGACCATGCAATGGAGAGTGGCCCATGGGCCTCTTCGTTAGTTGTATGATCTGATCACTTGGTAACAGACAGATGGGGATGTCTCCAGAACTAAAGAACTACAACAGGAGATGGATCCCTAGAAGTCACGTGGAAGGAGGCGCCCCAATCCTCTGGACCACAGTAAGCATGCTCACGGTCACGGTTCCCACGAGCAACCTTTTCAGGGACACCTTCCATCCAGCTGCTCATCACAAACACTCCCTTGGGACTCCCTCTGCCCTGGTTCCGCATGGCGTCAGTCAGTCCTTCTCACACACGGGTCCCAAGTCCAGTCTTTCCTCTCCTTCCTGCTCCCATCCCAAGAGGCCACACTGCCCTTGCATCTCTAACCTCCACCTCCTCGCACAAACTCACAACAGAGGAATCGCTTCAATAGATAGACTGCACTGTGCTGCTTCCTTTTGGAAACTCTCCCCCAAGCGCTCCAGCCAAAGCCCATGCTTCCCACCACGGCAAAGGGCCCGTCTCCCAAGTTGGGGAGGCTTCATCCCCACCAGGTAGCTGCCCGGGCCCCCTGCTGGTCTTGGTCAAGAAGCTTATTCTTGCCCTGAGAACGTCCATGAGTATTTCATGACCTACATTATAGCTCCGTCTCAAAGTCAGTCTCCCCACAAAAACCACCTTGTCAGACAGCCTTCAGGGTCACGTTCCTTACGTTCTACACACACTGACAACCATGTTCCAAGAATGTCTTCCTGTTATTGCCTAAGGAGCATCTTGCAATCCCCTTGCCCGTTTGTTACTGGGGTGGGGGATCACCCATGCCTGTATGTATACACGTCTGTATGTACGGACACACCCTGATGCTATGCAGGTGTATGCATGTACCTGTGCAGGTCAGAGGTCTCCTCACTCTCCACATTAGTTTCAGTACTTGTCTCCCCAGGTCAGCTGGACCATATAGCCTGCCAACCCCAGGACCTGCTTTCACCTCCCAGGGCAGGCTGACTGGTGCACACTGCCACACCTGACCTTTACATGGGTTCTGGGGTCGTCATTTGCGGCAAGTGCTTGATCCATTGAATTATTGCATTTTAATTGTCCCTCCCAACTAATTGGTCCCTCCATTTCCAAGGAAATGACACAGCAGTCTCCTGAGGCTGGGATGTGGTTTCTCCCCTCCACACTCATCCTAAGGTTTGGTCTCCAGTCCTGAGACATGGGGAGTCTTTCCGAAGGATGAATGTCTTTGTCCAATGGAGTGGCTTAGCCAGTTTGAGAGTGGATTCTTCCAAAGCTAGTCTACCCTGAGGGTTTTCTCTTCCACACACACACACTCTCACCTTGCTGTGGAAAGCTGATAGCACAGGCCATCACCAGAAGCCAAGCAGATCCGGCACTGTGCTCTTGGGCTTCCCAGTCTCTTTCATTTCTAGATAAATCAGCAGTCCATGGTGGCCTGGGATAGCAACAGGAAACAGACCAGGACACTAACCTCTGGGAAGATAGAAATGTGCTTAAGCAGCATGAGTGTAGAGAGTCGAGCAGGAACCATCAAAGGCATTTATTATTAGTTTTGCTCCTAACTTCAAATAAAAAAAAAATCCTAGGAAGGAGGCCAGCAGGCTCTCAGCAATCTTTTTTTTTTTTAAAAAAAAAAAAAGATGTGCGCCACCACGCTTGGCTATTTTTTTATTTTAAAATATTTTATTTATTTATTTGAGAGAGAGAGAGAGGCAAACAGAGAGAGGCAGAGAGAATGGGCACTACAGGGCCTCCAGCCACTGCAAATGAACTCCAGACACATGCGCCCTCTTGTGTGTCTGGCTTTACATGGGCACTGGGGAATCAAACTCAGGTCCTTCTGCATTGCAGGCAAACGCCTTAACGGCTAAGCCATATCTTCAGCCCATCAGCAATCTTTAATACACTCCCTCCCTTCTACCATGGGACTAGGAAGCAGGCAGTGGGCAGTGACAGTATCTGCCATTACAAATGTGCCACACTATCCAGGGGCAGAAATGAGGGTTCCCACGCCATCCTAAAAAGGACAGTGACAGACCTCACACAGTCAGAGGACAGTGATAGACCTCACACACAGCATGAGTGATGTCATCTGGCCCTAATGGTACAGATAAGCCCAGCAAATCAGGACTAACCTCAGATGCATTGTGTGTCTTAGAATAGACCGTCTTTGTGACAAGGAACCAGAGAAAGGCTTCCACATGCTGAGCCTAGCCCTGGAGAGTCCTGTCCCACATCCCCATCTGGCCACCCGTGTGTGTCCACTCCAGTGAAGTGGCCAGGCCCTCCCTCCTGCCACAGCCACCAGCTCCAGCACAGCTCATAACCTGCTCCGCCAGCCACTAAGAGAGTCCCTCCTGGATCAGCAGCCCCAAGGATAACACCTGAGACGATGCTTCATCTGGTACCCATGGCAACAGAAACAAAGTCGAGGTTCGGTTTAAAGATCATAATTAAGATTTACTTACTTAGAGAGTAAAAGCAAAAAGAAAGCAATGGCCCAACTAGCTGTTAAGGAGAAGGGCAGAAAGGAGGGGCCCTGAGTGCCTCCAGAGGTGGGGGAGGGAGCTTCGCCTTGCTCCAGTCCAGATGCAGTTGATGAAGCATTTCCTGTCCTCCTAGGCCAGAGCAGTGATCACGTGGGCATTTGCTTGTGTTTGTTTTTGTAGTTTTGGCCAAGTTAAATCAATCCTGCTTGTGGCATCATTCAAGAATCACGACTCAAACAGCCTCAGCCTTTGAGTTCTTTCCAAGAACATGGAGCAACGTTTGTATAGGTTTCACATGCCTGGCAAGCAAATCCTGTAATTACTCAAATCTGTGTCACCGAACTACACATTAGCGACTTTCAAGATAACAGATTCCTATTATTTGATATCCATGGCTCAATTGCTTGCTTTCATTCAAGTAGGGCAAAACAATGAGTTTCTCTTGCCACAGCACAGCCTGCATGTGTTATCTCTTAGCATATCTTTAACAGGAATAGAACGCCACAACCAAGCCTCTCCTTTGGAGCCTCTGTTACTCCTACAACCCAGAGTGAAGTGGGGAGAAAAACACGTGTCACAAAGGAAGCCCCCAAGGAAGGAATGGCCCCACTCAGCACAGTGGGCTCAGTGAAGAACCCAAAAGGAAACAGGAAGGACCTGGGTCACTGGAGGGTTCAGGCACTGACCCACCATGTTGGAAACACAAATGCCAACTGCAAGATCTCTTTGGCCCCCAAACACCTGCCTCCAGGAATAGCACCCTGGCCTCCTAGCTCTAGACCTACAAACAACTCCCTCACTGCAATGACTCCTTGTCAGGGAACTCAGAGCCCTAGCCAGGCTCCACTGCTGAGCAGCTCCAAAGCCGAGAGGAGGGAAGGCAGCAAGATTCCCAAGGCCAGGGGTGCTGATTCTGGCTGACAGTGTGGGAGAATTGTCCATAGGAGGTAGTGTTCAGAACTCTGTGGACATCTCTACCACCCCCCCCCAGGCTCAGCGAACACTGCAGAAGAGGGGCAGAAAGAATGTAGGGGACAGAGAATGGGGAGGAGTGCCTAGAAAAGCTGTCTTCTAGACATGAAGTAGCCAATGCACACACAACCTCACAGCAGCTGAGATTACCTGCACAACACTGGCTCAATCAATATGTTGTCATGGACGATGCAGGAGGGCAAAAACAAAATGACGTCAAAATATTTAGAGGTCATTTGATGGGCACAACATATTCATATCCATTTAGCCAAACAATAGTCGTAGCTTCTCCCAAGACCTGTGACCTTCCAAGCTTTTAACTAGGTTTTCAGTACCAGGCATAAATTCCCTCCTGTGGTACAAGCCTCCGATCCACTCAGAGGGCAGTTGGTTACCCATAACCGTTAGGCCACTGCTGCACCAGAGGGCACACCTTTGCTAGGTGGCCAGTTGTGGAGCTTGCGGAGTTCACTGGTTGAGACAGCCAGCCAGCAGAGATGTGCAGCTCAGTTTCAGCCTGATTTCTCAGTGTTCTACAACCGAAGTGCATTGTGTCAGTAACCTACCATCTAGTTCCCATGGACAACCAAGAGCACTGGCAAAGTCTGTCTTGCTTTGAGTGTCTCGGGAGCTTCCTGACCAGTCGCCCGCGGATGCCTAGCACAGGGGTTGTCCTGCCACAACTCCTGCTGCTGGGAGCAGCTTTAGCCACACACACAGGGTGTCCAAACTCCTTTTGAAAATTATTTTTTAAATTAGCTAACAAAGTGGTTTTCCATATGGCTTTTACATATCATCTTTGGTTTTAGTTAACCCTCCCCTCCTCTCCTCTTGTCACAAGAACCAAAGAGCTGGTACAAGATCACCACAGGGCAGTCCATGCAACGTCAGAGGGCAGAGCTTCCACAACATGATCCTGTGCCCTCCACTCAGTGACGGGGAGCCCTTAACTGGAACTGGGGACTCAGGGTGAAACGCACTGGGAACCAAACTCTTGGGCCCCCAAAGACAGATGCACTATACGAGTGATTCACAAAGAGGCTACTCACAATAGAATCTAGCTAATTCAGAAATGTGTATGTAAGTTAACCTATGCTGATCTCACTCTCTGATGCAGATTGTTTGTATTTTTCAGATCGCAGTGAGAGAGCTGTGGATCCTCCAACCCTACCAACGAACTGCAGGCCGATAGTTGACATCCTGGCAAGAGATGAGCCACCCCAGACATACTGTGGAGGATCCACATGGAACCCCACAGAGAGTGGTGGGATAAGCAAGAGACCCACAACCACAGCCAATCAGTCAACACAGGATAAGCCAGACAGACAGACACCAACAATCTCAACGCAACCTAAAGCAGAAGTACAGAGACCCCTAAGACCTCCACAATAAAGCAGCCTTAATAGTCACCCACCATGACTCAGGGAACTGAGCGGAAGAGGGGGCGGGGAGATTGTAAGAGCCATGGTGAGGGAGAACTCCCAGAGACATTGATCCCCTCAATAACAACATACAAAGGGGGATGGAACCGGCTTGACTCCTAGGCAATCCATAACCCCCTCTCCCATGGACTGATCCAGACTGCCCACAGAGGAGGATACTCAGCTGATTGGGGACAGGGAAGAGGGTAATTGGGGAAATGGGGATACCAACTCATTATTTGCTCATTCAATGTATCTAATTATGGAAAATAAAAAATAATAAATGGCATGCACACAAGAACACAGGGAGGAAGGGGCTTACTAAGAGTCCAATAGTTGTCACAACCACAGGACAGATGGATCAGTGACCCAGGGAGAAGGAAACCATGACACACATTTAGAGAGGAATGGAAGCAAGGGACATAAGGGTGGAAAATGCTGCTCCCAGAAGTGACGGGTTGTTAGAGGAAAACACCAATCTAGGCAGCGATCGGGTACCTCCAGGGAGTTATTGGTCAGGAAGCCCCCTAAGAGCAGCCACCAGGGAATATCATGGGATGGCTGTCAATTAATGGCTAATTAATAGCCATCATGGGTGGCTGTTAGTTGTCCTGTAGTTTTGTAGAGCTGGGGAGATGGTTACAGTAAAATGCTTATCTCCCAAGCATGGGCATGAGTTCAATCTCTAGAATTTGCAAGAACACTGGCTTCGGTGGCATGTACCTGTAAGCCCAGTGTTGGGGAGGTGTAGACCAGAGAATCCCTGGGCTCACTGGCCAGCCAATCAGGCCAGTGAGAGACCCTGCCTCCAAAAGAATGATGGGAAGTATTCCTGAGGAACAACACCCGAGGTCGTCCTTTGACCTCTACACACCCATGCACACAGATACACATACTATTTTTTTTTTAAAGAACTGTACAGTGATGGAAAACCAAGCTGTCTTTCTTAGGAGATAGAGGCACGCTTTTTTTGTTGTTGTTGTTGGACATGGGTGGAGAGTGTGTTTGCTGTGCACATTTTAAAACGTTTATAATCAAAGGAGGCTGGGAGGAAGGCAAGAAGCTCAGCAGTTCAAGGTCATCTTCAACTATGCAGTGAATTTGAGTCCAGCCTGGGCTACAAAAACCCTGTTTAAAATTTTTTTTAAAAGACAGAGAGAAACTCAGGGGTTCATATTCCCTAAGTGACAAGGAATGGCAAATACATGAAGTGTGCCAGTATTTTGAAAGATATATGTAAGGTGTGCATGTATGTAGGAATATGTGCACTGTGTGGAGGCTATAGTTTACAGATAGTTTAGTTGTTAAAGCTCACTGCTCTACTTGTGAATGCCAGTAGTGAGATCTCCAGAATATTCTCCACTTTATTTATTTATTGAAACAGTGTCTCACAGTGAACCTGGAGCTCACCAATTCAGCTTGAGTCCGAGGGGTTCTCTGTCTCTTTCTCCCCAGCACTGGGATTTACAGGTATGCACCAGCATGCCAAGCTTTGGCACGGTTGTTGGGAATGCAAATGCAGGACCTCCTGCTCACGGGCAAGCACTTTCCCACGGAGCCAGCTCCTTGGCTCCAGTGGCCCAATCTCAGCTTCTGAGATGCACATCCATGCTGAAATCATGAGCAGGTCACCAGGATCTTTGGGATCCAATGCCATTCATCCTGACCAGCCCTCCCCAGGTTCAGACTACCTCCAGTTTCGTGAGCTGAGCCCAGGAAGCAGGCCATCTTAGTCCATCATTTCCTACTATAACAAACGCCTGGGGATTTATGATGGCTAGAAACTGACCTGGTTCATGGCTCTGAAGGCTGAGAAGAGAAAGCTGTCAGCACCTCGCATTGTGCTTCATCATCCCAGCATAAGGTGGATGAGAGAGAGTAAGAGACCAAACCTGCACCTGAAGTCCTTCATCACCGGCACTAAGCCAATCACAAGGTACAGCCCAAAACACCTCCCTGTAGGCCCCACCTCCAACACTGCTGCACTGGGGATCAAGTTTCCAGCACATGAACTTGGGGAGACACGTTCAAACCCTTATAGAGGCTTTCCCAAGGAGCCCTTTAGTGCAAAGCAGCTCACACTCAAAGTCTGTAGGAGGAGAAAGTAAGAATCATTTCCTCGGAGGACATAGTTATTTACGAACTCTCTCCTGAACCACCACCACCACCACCACTCACAGGGGATCTCACTACTGGCATTTACCGATAGGCATTAGGAACCAGTAAGAAGTTCTAGGTTTGGGCTTTCAACCTGGGTTGCCAGGGTATTTGTGTGAGGGACAAGAGAGAACATAAACCACAGGCTCCTGTGTGTGTGTGTGTGTCCATCTGGCCCCTGCTGGTGGTCTGTGGACCACTGCTTCCTGCAGTGGGCGGCTGGGATTGGCTCAGGAGGATTGTAACCTGGCACCAAGAGCTCTTTGCTCTGCTTTCTGAGAGTGGGCGAGGCTGTGGCTTCCTGCTCCTGCCATGCCTTCCCAGCCCTCTGGAGCTGTAAACCAAGATAAGCTCTTTGCCTCCCGAGCGGCTTCTGCTCAGGCATTTTGTGCCAGCATCGAGACAGTAACTGGGGAAAGAATAATGACATATGTGTGAAGTGTTTAATGAAGCCCATTATTTTGTACACTCATTTAAAATAAATAAAATTGGGGGGTACTGCTTCCTCCAGACCAATCAATTCAAGCGCTTCCAATGGCAGGCTCAGCA
The DNA here is from genome assembly GCA_004024765.1 of Zapus hudsonius. Taxonomy (NCBI): domain Eukaryota; kingdom Metazoa; phylum Chordata; class Mammalia; order Rodentia; family Dipodidae; genus Zapus; species Zapus hudsonius. The sequence goes on from PVHP010029225.1 coordinate 9,364, forward strand.
GTGCCAGGCAGGCTTTGGAGGGCAGCACCAGTCTGCCTGGAGGTCAGAGGCCCGAGGAGGCAGGGGGAGAAATGAGCTTCGTTCACAAGTAGGAAGGAGCACGCATGTGCAGTCTGAAGGGCCTCTCTCAGCAGGATGCAGCAGGCTTAGAAGTATAATAGCAAACACATTCAGAGGAAGAGAAAGGGAATGAAAAAAGATTTCCAAGTCCTTCACCATCAGTAGAACAAGAAACAACAAAGGACAAACTGTGAGCCATCCTCAAGGTCCCTCCAGGTCTGAGGCAGCTGTCCTCTGACCCTCCCCATGACACCCCAGCTTCCTTGTTGAGAACCAGGCCCCCAGGGGTGGGACACACGCAGCTCAGCCCAGGCACAAAGTCAAGCGTCCCTGCTCCCAGCCCATGTGTTTGTGATTAGGGGTGGCGGGCAGTGGGGGAGGGGGCTGTGGCATCTTGCCAAGAGTCATTTCTTCTCTGAAAAACAAGGCTCCCTTCACCCTGTGACCAGCAGCCCCTGGCCTCAAGGAAAGAGAGGGAAGAGAGGGTGCTGGGGTTGAGTCATATTCCCAAATCAGGACACACAGCTGGGACCTTCAATGTGTCTCTGTGGCTTCAGACATGGGGTCCGAGATGACAAACACATCTGTTTCCACAGGAACCCTTAGAGCAGGCCTTCCTGAATGCAGAGAAAGCCCTGGAGAACAGAAGGCTAGCAATGAGCTTGAGAGCAACCTATGAGCCTATCTTGAGAGCAGATGTCCACCCTGCCCACAGGAGTTACAAAGGCTTCCACAGGACCAGGCAAGCGGACACCTTCAGGAGAAGAGAAGGTACCTGGGAGGAAACATCCCAAGCCGAGCACCTCTAAGGACGGGAGCTTGAAAGCCAAGTCACAGAACCTCTGACCCCACTCTGCACAGACGCCCCACAAATGAAGATCACTGCTTAATGCAGAAGCCGGAACACGGGAGGAGAGGCTTCAGGTCAACAAGCCCCAAAGAAACCTCAGACAATCTTCATTTCCACACTGCTGACTGGGCAAATTCTCTGTCCCAAGGAAGGAACAGGATAGGCCCTACTGGTGGTAAAAAACAAATCACCATAGAGCTTTCTGGATGAGTCACATGAGCCCCGGTCCGCTGGGGCTGTCCCTCTCTGAAGTTCTCTGGACAGTGACTTGGGAGAGCACGCAGGCTGACTCCTGGCTGCAGTCAGACTGTCTGCGTCTTGTATGTGCCCTGAGTTTATGTCCCAGCGCACACACAGTAGCAAGGGACACTTCCAAGAAGTATGAAGCCCCAGACCTCAGCTTTCTCATCTGTAAAATAAGGAGAGGAATGCCTTCCTAACTGAGAAACACAGAGCAGAGGTGAGCATGGCCCCATATCCATACCATTATTTATATGGAAGCCTGCATATGGACATGCTAGCTACTCAACCTCATTTCTTATTTTATGCCATTTGCATTTGAAATACATCTTCACTTGAATCATAACCAAAATGTCCCTTAAAAAACAAAGCCCAAGGCCGGGGAAATGGCTCAGTCAGTAAAGTGCTTGCTGCACAGCATGGGGAACTGAGTTTGAATCCAAGCACCCATGGAGAATCAGCTGGGTGTGTGGCAGGCCTGGAATTCCAGCACTGAGGAAGTGGAGTCAGGAGGAACTTGGGGCTTGCTGTCCTGATGGGTGAGCTCCAGGCCATTGAGGGACAAGGCTTAACAAGAGGTGGGCAGTGCTCTTGAGGACAATAGCCAAGGCTGTCCTCTGGCCCCACGTGCATGAAGCCTACACATGAACACATGTATACACACACATAGAAAAATTAATTAAACACACACAGAGGGCTGAAGATGACAAAATGGGTAAGAATGGAAACCTGAGCACCCTTGTTCCATGTCTAGCACCACGTAAAAGCTGGATGTCGCGATGCCTGGCTTTAACCATCGTCATAAGGGGCTTAGAGACAGGGTCTCCCTGCTCGGCCAGCCAAAAACAGCAGCTCCAGGCTCAGTGAGAAACTCCATTGCAAAGAAATGAAAGCGGAGGAGTGATAGACAAAGACACCAGCCTTCTATTCTGGCCTCTGCACATGTGCAAACATCTGCATACACATGCATACTCTACATGTTATACCAACCCCCCACACACATGCAGACAGGCACACACGTACACACACATGCACACAAACACGCACACAGTAAGCCAGAATGCAGTATAGTTGATGGTGAAATAACATTTTTTCTGTAGTTACACTATGGCTTCTTGCTATGCGGAAGTTGGTGGCTAAACCATGGGTTAAATAAATGTATGTATGTATACATGACTATACCATATATAATAAGTGTATATATGTATGTATGACTATATCATATATAATAAATTTATATTTATGTATGACTATATATCATATATAAGTGTATATGTATGACTATATCATATATAATAAGTGTATATATGGTTTACTATTTTGAAGAGAGGACTGGGTATTGTGGTATCTAAATCCAAGATCATCCACAGCTACCAGGGATGTTTCAGAGAAGCACCGGGCCTCAGTGTTACTGTCTGTAAGATGGGGAGGGATGCCTTCCTACAGCGTGAAGCTTGGTCAGCTGCGTTTTTTAAAGAAAAGTAGCCACAGAAAGCACAATGAAGAAAGAAAACGGTCTGTCGCACTTCCAACCAGACAGAATCACCAGTGAAATTTTGGTGCACTTCTTTCTCACTTCCCCACAAACACTTTTTGTTAGGATCATTTTGCAAGGTGAGTTTCCCTACTGACAACAATAATATTATTTTAATAATGTACCTTATCCCCTGGGACTGCACGATGAAGTCCTGGCAATTCTTGTACCACACGCCCAAATCTGCCTGTGTGTTGGGCACACTGCCCGGTATGTAATAAGCTCTCTGTGTATTGTGGGTGAAGAGATGAACATTCTAAGAATGTTCCCACATCATTTACTAAGAAAGTTTTTGCCATATTACTATTGTTGAAAATGTGAAGTTCTCCACGTCTACAGAATACGTCTTTAGGGGCAGGGTAGATGGCTTGATGGTGAAAAGCACTTGTTCTGTAAGCCTTCATGTCCCCACAGACTTCACCTCCTCTGAGTAGCCCTACCTGTCAAAGCTTCTACCTCCCAATAGTGTCATCTGCAGGGGACCACTCCTTTGACACTTGAGCACCTGGGTGACATTTAAGATCCAAATCAGCCATGCATGGTGGTACAGACCTACAATCCCAGGGCTAGGAAGACTGAGGAAAAGAGGCATGAGTTCAGGGCAAGACCTCATCTCAAATAAATAAATAAATAAATACATAAATAAATACATAAATAAATAAATAAATAAAGCAGAGACAAATGTGTGTGTGTGTGTGTGTGTGTGTGTGAGAGAGAGAGAGAGAGAGAGAGAGAGAGAGAGAGAGAGAGAGAGAGAGAGAGGAAAGAAGAGAGAGAATGAATAAAGGCATTCCAGGGCCTCTTGCACTGCAAATGAACTCCAGATGCTTGCACCACTGTGCATCTGGCTTTACTTGGGCACCAGGGAATCAAATCAGGGCTGGCTGTCTTTGCAAACAAGCACCTTTAACTGCTTAGCCATCTCTTTCACAAGGATGTGAAAGACTTGTATAATGAAAACATTAAAATGCTGAAGAAAGAAATAGAAGACAATGCATTAACAGGGAAACATAGTACATGCTATAGTATAGAGAGAATTAATATAGTAAAAATGGCAATCCTACCAAAACAATTTATAGATTCAATGCCAGGACAATAAAAATCCCAGCTTCTTTCTTCATAGACTTAGAAATAATTATCTAAAAATTTATTTGGAAGGGCAAAGGCCTTGGATAGTGAAACCTACAGTAATTAAAAAAAAATTTTCTCAGGAGTTATCACCACTCCTGATCTAAAGACATATTACAAAGCCATAGTATGAAAAACAGCATGATACTGGCATAAAAACAGGCAGACAGACCAATGCAATAATACTGAAGACCATACTCTTAGTTTGAGTAACTATCATTACTTGATCATTGATGAAGCCTCTGTTTGTAGCTCTTCAATATGTTTCAAACATAATAAAGGTCGTCTTTCACATGTAGGACATTCCAAGTGTTCTTGGTCATCTACCATTTCACTGTATTTTCGGATGGGCTGTAGGGTCATTTCACTCAGCATACTGCAGAGGTCCCAGAGGGACAGAGATGGGAGGCATTTTAAAAGATGGGAAGAATTGGAATCTTCTAAGCTTTCCGTTGTTGGGAGTGTGAATATATGGCTGTATTTGAAGGATTTTCATTATATCCTAACACACCTTCATACTGATGGGTAAAGTTTTGAGACTGCTTAGACACATGCTTTGATGATATGGTGGCTGATTTATGGTTTTTTTTTTCTCTTTGGAATGAAATTTCTCCACTACACTTTTTAGCAGTAATACATAAAAGACTTTTTCAATAAATTTTATCTAAATTGACTAATGAACAAATTCAATCTGAATTAAATAATCCAAAAGAAGTTTTGGTCCATTGACTTGCGTCGGAAGTATGGCCTCATAAAAATAAAAGCTGTGTTTTGTGCAATCCGGTAGCCACTTGTGTTTCTGCTCAGTCGGAACACACTGGTGAGAGCTGCAGAGCAACCCCCATCAAGCTTTTTGGCTTTGCAACTGTACGGATGTGGGAGGAGAGCAAATGTGTATATGCATGTTCATACGTGGATAAGCACATGTGTGTTCATGCCTGTGGAAGACAGAAGCTGGTATTCAAGCACCTTCCACCTCATTTTTCTTTTCTTTTTTTAAAATATTTTATTCATTTTCTAGTAGAGAGACAGAGAGAGAGAGAGAGAGAGAGAGAACACCAGGGCCACCACCTTGTGGGCCTGGCTTATGTGGGTCCCGGGGAATTGAACCCCGGGCCTTGGGCACTGGAGTGCCTTAACTACTGAGCAATCTCTCCAGCCCACACACCTTATTTTTCAAAACAGTTTTCAATAGCCTGGAGCTCCCTGTTTCAGCTGGCCTAGCTGATTAACACACCAAGGATCCTTCTGTCTCTACCTCCCCAACACTGGGACTACAGGACGGGGTCACACAACTGGATTTGCTATTAACAGGAATTCTTGGGTAACGTGACTAATATTTATTTTTAATTTTTCATAGATAATAAAAAGCCAACACGAGGGAAACTCTAAAGTGAAGTCAATGGCATGATGCCTTGTCCCTCTGAACAAATCAAACTACAGGATGGAGATTCCACGAATGCAGAACAGGCAAGAGACAAATGACACTGTCTATGTTATTACCTTAGACCTCTCTGTAAGCAACACAGACGCCCCACAGGAGGCAACGGGTTCAGGTGTGAGGAGAGGAACAAGTATTACCATGTTACCTTCAAGGGGTGAAGAAATGGGGACAGGGCCATGGACAGGAACAGTTGGCACCTTGTTGCTAGAATCCCCAGGTGTGGGCCATGAACGAGATAAACCAGAGTTGGGAGTCATAAAATGCGATGCATACCCACCACAAATATTGTGTAGTATCTGGAATAAATATATCAGCGAGCCATAATTAATCTACTGATGTAGAGCCCAGGCCCTTTCTTTTAAGTGAAAACCTGTTCTGATTGCTGTTTGTATTCCAATCTTCAATAAATCACATATATTAGATCATCTGTTTCCTGGCTTTGGTTTTCTTAGCAGTGATACAACCACAGTCTGAATTCAAAACTCTGATCAATTCACATTAGAATTCAAGCCTAAGTCAACAGAAATTGTATGAACAAATGTCCTTGGTCTGTATTTTCAAAGTATTCACTTAAGGTTTTCCTTTCTTCTGGTCTCTGGGCCTAGGGCTTATGTAATTAAGTTACATCTGTGCAACAGAAGCAAGTCTGGGAACTGTGCTGAAATGCCCATATGTGCTGCACACTGGGGAGGAGGCCAAGCCTCCACCAGGGGGGCTCCCCTCCATCACTCACCTGCCTGCTTTCCTTTGGAATGGAATCTCGCCACCCTACAGAACTTCAGGATTACAGATGTGCTTGGCCACAGCCAGTGTTTACATGATTTCTGGAGATTCCAACTTGGGTGGTCTCAGGGTTCTCGCAGCCCTTCCTTCACCCTCTGACCCTCTCTCTCTCCAGCCCTGAAATGCTTTGTCTTAAAAACATCTAGGATTGTTTAGGCCTTTTATTTTTCGGTTTTTCGAGGTAGGGTCTCTCTCTAGCCCACGCTGACCTGGAATTCACTATGTAGTCTCAGGGTGGCCTCGGAACTCATGGTGATCCTCCTACCTCTGCTTCCCGAGTGCTGGGACTAAAGGCGTGCACACCACGCCAGGCTTGTTTGTGCCTTTTTGAGACACTGTCTCTTGTAGCACAGGCTTGCCTCAAACTGGACACACAGCAGAAGCTGGCCTTAAATTCCTAATCTCCTGCCTCTGTCTCCAAAGTGCTGGAATTCGAGGTCTGCACCAGCACACTTGGCTTTGAAATATACCTATGAATCTGAACATAAAACCAATTTCCACTAGGACCCATTCTCAATGTGAACAGAGACAATTTCAATAACAAGAGACTACTGAATGTTCCTTTCAATTTTATTGGCATGTCTGTGTGTGTGTGTGGGCACAGGAGTGTGGGATACACGTGTATGAGTGTGTGGAGGCCAGAGGTTGATGTTGGTGTCTTCCTCAGTCACGCTCTGCCATGTCTCTATCTTCCAAGATAGCATCTCCCAAATCCTGGCTCACCCATTCTGCTAGACTAGCCAGAGAGCCCTAAGGATCCTCCTCTCTCTACCTCCTCAGTATAGCACGTGCCACCACACCCAGCTTTTATGTGGGTGCTGTGATCTGAACTCAGGTGCGCATGCTTGTACAGCAAGTGCTTTGCCCACTGAGCCTCTCCCCAGCCCTGGGTGCTCCTTCTACAGAGGACACACCTGGAGGCTGCAACATCTCCCATCCCCAGTGTTACTGGTCCAAGAAGGGAAAATCCCCAGATCAAAGATGCCTAGGTGTTCTGGTCTTGTCTGAACTTGCACACTGACTTTAGGTGACCTTGCGTGGATATCATTCCAAGGGGCTGACCTTGTGGAGCTGGGGCACTTAGAGACTCCCTAAGCGCACCTCTCACACAGCTCAGGACAGCAACATTCACTGAGCTTAGGAGGAAATCCTCACATGAGCTGATGTCTCCTTCTTCCCAGTGCTGAGATTACAATGAGGACTGAGAATTACAAGAGGATTGAGAATCCAAACTCAGGTCTTCATGTGTATGTGACTGACCCTGCCCTGGAGAGACTAGAACCAGAGTCTGAATCGGTCTTGTGCAAGATGGCCTTGGGCAGCAACAGCAGCGGTCTCCTGCTTCTTCCTCAGCTTTACTGGGGTCGACCTGTCCTGAATCAGCAGTCCATCTCGGGAGCCCCCAACCTCAGGAAAGGGCTCCAGGTGTGGGAGAAGAGAGGTGTCAAGATGGGATGCTAGGATGAGGGGTGCAGTCCTACAGAATGGGGAAGGCACGGGAACACGAGCAAGAAGCACCTCGTTACATTCAATCCACAGGCAGGAAGCAGAGAGGTGGATGGGGGTACTCAGTGTGGGACCCCAGCCCATGGAAAGTGCCGATAGATCTTTCTTACCCAGTTGAACCTCTCTGGAAACACTCTCCCAGATATGTCCACAGGTTTTTCTTCTAGGTGACTCTAGATTCAATCAAATTGACAAATGAGATTAACTGGCCCAGTTCTCCTCAGTGGGTGCTCACCAACAGCCAGCAGAGAGGGCCTGGGGAATAAGACAGGAGTGACGGGAACAGGGCGTGCCTCTCTGGCATGCATCTTCTGGACATTATCTGTTTGGAGCCTCAGCACTGTGTTTGACCTCCTTACGTCCAGTCGCCGCCACCACCACCACCACCACCACCAAGGCCAGCTTCCCACAACGCACACATATACTTGTGTCATGTAATAGCTGGAGTTCTTAAAGCCAGGCTAACTTGAAAGACAACTGTTTCCTGACTTATTCTTTTGAACCCAGCCACAGAGCAATTTCAATCCTGAATCCAGCCTGGCAGGAGTCCATCTGAATACCTCTTACATCTAACTCCACCTGAAGCAGAAGGTGCCATCTCAAGGCCTGATGTTCACAACAGCGGGGACAAAATGGCCCACCAGCAGTCAGCAGGGCTGTCCTCAAAAGCCACAAGATGACAACGTTGGGAACAATCCATGTCCTACCCAAACCTAAGTGTGACCCTGAGTAGCAGGCTCCTCTTCTGCAATTGTTAGGGCCCAACAAGACAAACCAACATCAGTGGAACCAAATTTTAGAGATCTCAAAGGGTGTGCGTGTCCAGTGGAAGTGCTTGAGATTTGAAGACTGAGCTAAACATTCATAGGCTCTGAAACCAAGGAAGGTGTGGTCCGCATGCACATGTCCACTGAAAAGTTCCATTTGTCCTGGCTCTGGACTCCCGCAGGGGCTCGAGATAAACACAGTCCCAATAAAACTCAATAGCACAGGCTCTGTTCAGTGGGGACCACTTTAAAACATGACCATGCTCTCTGCCAGGAAAGACTGCTTTTCCAGTATGAGCCAGGAATGTGGCCTGCCTCATGTTCCTAGGCACAAGTGCTACTGAGACTGGGTGGGCTGGGGTCTGACAGCACAGCTCCGCAGGGGAACCGAGGGCTCCCACAGAGGATCCTGCAGACACACAGCCCCTGGGTTCTTCACATGCGATCTTCTGGTGGGAAGCAGCAAGAACAGACACCTGGCTCTACAATCCACCAAGCACCTTCCCCCTCACTTGTCCTGAGCAGGGACACTGGCAGATGCAACTGAAGATTTGCCCTGCTCACTAAACACCCCCAAAGCAGCCTGACCTCACCCAGGTTAAAGCACCGTGTCTTTTCAGGGAGAAACAATGGCTCGAGGACAACAGCTCAGTCAGTATGACACATAAGCAGTCGATCCCCACGTAAAAAGGCTGATGTGCACACTGGCAATCCAGCACTGGGGTGCAGGAGGGGGAAGCAGAGAAGCAGATTCCTGGCCAGCCAGTCTAGACTACTTGGCAAGCTCCAGGCCAATGAGAGACTGTCTCGAAAAAGATGGATGGCCCCAGAGGACTGACCACTAAGGTTGTCCTCTGGATTCCACACGCACGCAAAAATACGTGCACACATGTACACATACACACATGCAGAAATAACTCATGCAGTTGTGCCATGAATGAGCACTGGTAAAAGGCTCTACTGCTCTCAGCTCTCCACGCTGCCCAGCCCTCACCGTACCCACTGAACACCCAAGAACATCAGTGGCTAGCGTGTCAGGGGGCTGCAGCTCTACTGGAACAGGCCCTCCACTCTCCCCTCCCTCCGTGAGGCTCAGCTCCCCTCAGTGCATTCAGGACCCTTGGCATCAGTGGCATATACAGACCTGCAATTCAAAATGGCATCAGTCTAGTAGGCAGTGAAGTTGGAGTAAAGCTGAGGGCAAATGGTCTAACAGGGGAAGGAACAGGGTCCTTAGTCCTGGGAACGATGTCTCAGGACAATGTGACAAGCACACTCATGTACACCTCCTCTGCAGGTCTCCCTCCCCCTCCAGGTTATTCAGTTCTTAGAAGTCATGACGGAGGGGGCTTTGAGGTTTTATGGACTAACAATGTCTTCTCCTTCCTTCCTGGTCCACCGAGATGTGCTCCCGCTGCCGCCGCTGTGAGCCGCTCTGGCCGCATCTCTTCCCTGCCTCAGAAGACTGAACCTTCAAGCCTTCTCCTGCTTCCCTCAGGAACCAGAAAAATAACTAATATAGGTCTCAACTCCTGGATCAGTCAATAGGTGACAGGAGCTGCGAATCTCTTGGTTCAGGTCTCGTCTGTCCAGTGTGGGGACAAATGCTGCCTCCCCGCTCCCCTGGCCCACACAGGCTTTCATGAAGTTCAAGGATAGGGATGAACTGCCATTCACGGGCTACTGATATTGGAGTTGAGACTTCTTAAGCTTTAGTTCTTTCCATCTTCCTCCAACAGTTATAGCAAGGAATAAACCAACTGTCATGCCTGGTTACTTGTGTGGTGGTACCACACTCTGGACCAATGTCCATGCTGTAGTTTGGATCTGGGAAAATCAACAAACAAAGGTTTGTGTGTTGAAGGCTTGGTCTCCAGCATTATCATAATGCTAGAAGATAGTGGAACCTTTTTTTTTAAAAAAAATATTTATTTGCCAGCAGAGGGAGGGAGGCAAGGAAAAAGGGAGGGAAAGAGAGAATGAGAATGCACACCAGGGCCTCCTGTAAATGAACTCCAGATGCACGTGCTACTTTGTGCATCTGGCTTTATGTGGATACTGGGGAACAGAACGCAGGCCATCAGGTTTTGAAGGGAGCACCTATAACCACTTAACAATCTCTCTAGCCCAAGATAGCGGAATCTTTTAGAGGTGGGACCTTGTGGAAGGAAGTTATCAGGAACCTGCCTTTGAAAAGGATATTAGGTATCAAGTCCCTTCTTATCTTTGCTTCTCCACCACCCACATGGTCCTATCATCATGCACTGGGCCATCATAAGTCCCGGGTTACTGGGCCACCTGAAATGGACTGAGGCCTCTGAATTTGGGAGCCAAAATAAACCCTTCCTCTTTGTAAATTGACTATCTCACATATTTTGTCATAGTAATGAAAAGCTGACTATATAGTCCCTCTGCAGGCTATGGTTATAGTGAGAATTTGTGGTCTGAAGGTTATCTCTGTACCCACCTATGCCCTGCCCAAGCAGTCTGAGCAAAAGCTACAGTGCTGTATATAGACTGTATATTACTAGAAGCGAGGCTGTACTATGTGTGCTACCACAGCTAGCTCATAAACACTTCTACTAAACCCTCACAGTCCTCCTTAATCTGGGCCATACTTTAGAAAATGCACATTCCTAGGCCATGTGCTATATCAAGGAATGCAAAATGGGTCTGCACTTGAGCCTTTGTGAATGTGGCTGAACAGACCACACAGCATCGTGAAGGCAGTGTGGGGCCCTGAAGAGGACCGGATGCTTCGGTTCTTCCTTGCCCCCTCAGTGGTTGGCATAGCTGCTCTGACCAGCATGCCAGTCCCCAGACCTGGCGCCCCGAGCAAGCAGCCTCCACTTCCTGTCTTGGAATCGCTCCCCAGCCTAAATGCCTCAACATGCGAGGGCTTGAAGACTGACCGCTGGCCAGGCCCAAGGCCTCAGCCGACATCCTAGGTGCCAGACAAGGACACCCACTTTGCACAAACCATGTGTGCAGTGCTTTAGATGTTGATTGTTTCTGCCTGCAATTCTGGTGAACGGTGTACAGTAGGTTTGTTTCCAGAGGACAGAAGCTGCAATAGCTTCATTAGTTCATTAGAATTAACAAAATTGCACACTCGTTCTTAAGGAAAACTATGTAAGATGTTGACCTCTCTAAGACGTTTCCTGCATGTGCACATGGGAGCACATGTGTGTGCAGGTGTGCATGCACACAAAGGCCAAATGTCAGCATCATGTGTCATTTTAAATTGCTCTCCACTTTGGTTTTGAGACCTGGAGCTCAGAGCCAGGGAGACCTGGGGATTCTCCTATCTCTGTATCCCCAGTGTTAGGATCACAGGTTCATGTTTCCACTCCGGGCTTTTGGGTGCTGCAGATCCGAACCCAGGTCCTCAAGCTAACACTTTATCCACTGAGTCATCTCCCAGCCCTGAGACTTTTTTTTACATGTGTGTGTGTGTGTGTGTGTGTGTGTGTGTGTGTGTGTGAGAGAGAGAGAGAGAGAGAGAGAGAGAGAGAGAGAGAGAGAGAGATCCATATTAAACCTTTCCTTGAGAATTTCTGTTCTGTTTCCTGGTAACCCATGTAGTAAGAGCACCTCACATTCAGTATAAGGAAACCAAAACTTGTAACAATGAATAACAATCATCAAATATAAAAAGCTGAAACAAGTGGTAAAGAGGGGAGGGGGGAACCTCCCCACAGAACAGCACCGCTGCACATCACATGAACACGGTCCAGGGGCAGGAGTTCTTGGGGAAAGGGTCCAGTCATTATTCTCAAAACTATCTTATAAATTTCTCATTTCCCAGTTGTCTCACTTTCAAGATGTTGTAAAAAGAGAAGAAAAATTCCAATTGTGCAGCCAAGAAAATGGCTTAAGGTCTGGGGTTCTTAGACCAATTTACACACATTTAGCAAGTAGGAAAAAAATTTAATTAGTTGTAGGTTCAATTTATTTTCCGCAGACCTTGCGTTCAAGCTACAAAGTAGAAGAGAAAGAATGAGATGTCAATTGCAGGGCCACTTGCTCACACATTCAACCTTCAACACATGAAAGAAAAATTCCCAAATTACAGTTTTCATCGTCAAGCAACTGCCACTTTAAGCACATATTTTAGGTGGAAAAAAAATAGAAGTTACCCATATTCCCTCTACCCTCACAAAACTGGTTTCATTTTTGCATATTGACATCTAGGTTTTACTGGCTTGTCTAAGAGTTTATTCTGGGATTTATAGTTTATTAGGCATTTAAAATCATTGCTGTGCACATTAACCAGGGCATACCTATGAGTACAATTCTCCCTTTGGATCTGAAAATACCCGACTCACACAAGAGGCAAAAAAGATCCCTCTGAAAGGCTCCACTTTGCCTGACAATGTGCAAGAGCAAATTAAAGCAGGCAACAGGGGGCCATCCTGGGACTGCAAGCCACCCCAATACCAGGTCAGAGATTGTGATGGACCTGAAGGCCCTACAGGCAAAACTTGTGTAAGCCTCCCTGGCCGCCCCCAGCCCCACCCCGTCTGCCTCTGCCTGGCATGTGCAGAGTTGGGAAGCCAACTGCTCTTGGTCCTGCTGGGAAAGCTTCTTTGTGCTTAAGGGCCAGTGAAAACAGCCTTGGGACAAGAAAGGGACCCCACGATCAAACCCCAAATGCCTATGAAAAACCCTTATTTTACTTTCTTTTAATTGTTACTTATTTTGATTTGGTTCATGATGATGTCTGTGTGAGAGCCCAAGTATAGAAGTTGGAGGACCACCTCGGTGTCCATCCTCACCTTCCACCGTGTTTGAAACAGGGCCCCTGGTTCACTGCTGGGAAAACCAGGTCAGCTGGCCCATGAGCCTTTGAGATTCTCCTGTCTCC
>PVHP010029226.1:0-22539 GCA_004024765.1 Zapus hudsonius
GGCCTACTTTGTAGACCCACCCCCCGCCCTCCGGCCTCCAGCGTGTCTCCGCTCCTTTTCTGAGCCTGAGGAACCCATCAGCCCCTCTATCTGTGCCCTGTGATCCCAGCAACACTAGTTCCAGGGATCTTAGCAAACTCACCGCCCACGCCACCCCCTGCCGACCCAATTCCTTGGGAAAGCAGAACTCTGTGGGCCTATCCCCTGGCCTGCCTAATCTGGTGGCCCCACCACCGTACCCAAGACATCCAGGGGAACGCTACCCCTCCCCACAGCCCTGACAACTGAACCCGCCCCACTGCCCACTGCGCTCTGGAATCCCCCACATCCACCGACCACTACAGATATCTCAAAGGCATTCCGCCAAGCACCTCAAGTGGAATCAAAATGGGCAGACCTCAATGCAAGAATATTACACCAGCTGAGGAAACTTCACCAAATAACAACAACACCACTAAAGAAAGAGAGCAGAAGCAGGACCAGGATGACACGACACGAGACTCTGATCATACTGGCACACATACTAAGGAGAACTTATTGTTAGTCATGCAAGAAAAGATAGACCAACATATTGAATGGGTGCAAAGTCAGCTCATTAGCTTTGCCACCAGGCTTAATATATTAGAGGAGAACCAAATGGACGTCAGAAGAGACATATCAGAACTAAAGACAAGCCAACAAACTGAAGGTATTAAAAACCAGCTTTCCAAATTAACCGAAGACATCTGCAAATATAAGAATGACTATCAGGAAGAAGTAAATAAATCAAACCTTAAAATGAAATCACATCTCAACAGGAAGATAGAAGCAACCCAGAAAGAAGTTGCAGAAAACAAAAACCACATTGAAATAATGAGAACATCCCTAGAATCTCTTACCAACAGGATCAATCACTGGGAAAACAGAACCTCAGACATGGAAGACAGAACAGAGGAGAATTCAAGGGAAATCAGAACCTTGACAAAATTCAAAAGAGCAAGTGAACAAGTCTCAAGGGAAATGTGGGATACCATAAAAAGACCTAATATCAGGATCATGGGGATCCCAGAAGGAGAAGAAAACCAAGCTAGGGGCATAGAAAATATTTTCAACAGAATTATTCAAGAAAACTTTCCATACTTGGCAAGACATAGTCAAGTACAACCAAAAGAGATAAGGAGGACCCCAAACAAATTGGATCAAAGGAGGAACACCCCAAGACATATCTTAGTTACAATGCCAAACATTGAGGATAAAGAGAGAGTCCTTAGAGCGAGAGAAAGGAAACTCACGTATAAAGGAAAACCCATCAGAATCACGTCAGACTTCTCCAAAGAAACTTTAAAAGCCAGGAGAGCTTAGAACAAAGCGATTCTAGGCCTAAAGAAGAATGGATTCCAACCTAGACTACTCTACCCAGCAAAGTTATCCATCATAATTGATGGAGGAATTAAAGTATTCCACAAGACTAATCAGCTTTACAATTACTTGAGCACAAAGCCAAACCTTCCAAAGATACTTCATGAGATATCCCTTGCAGATGAAACAAACAACAACCGCAGGAAAGGAAAAGAGAACAAACAAGGTAACACAAAAGAGATAGCAGCAACAGCTCAGATACCAAACTCCATATTCTCTACAATATGGCAAACCTCAGAGTTATAACTTTGAATGTAAATGGACTAAATTCTCCTATAAAAAAACACAGGATAGCAGGTTGGATCAGGAAAATGGACCCTTCCATCTGTTGCCTTCAAGAAACACACCTTATCGCTAAAGACAGTAACCTACTAAGAATAAAAGGGTGGAAAACAATTTTCCAGGCATGTGGGAAAAAAAAAGCAGGTGTAGCTACTCTAATATCTGACAAAATAGAATTTAAGCCAACAGCAATAAAAAAGGACGATGATGGTCACTTCTTACTCGTCAAGGGAATGATACAACAGGAAGACATCACTACAATAAATATGTATGCACCAAATGCAGGGCCCCTCAGTTCATTACGCATAAATTACTCAAAAGCAAAGCAGATATAGATGCCAACACCATCATAGTAGGAGACTTTAACACTCCACTGTCATCCCTAGACAGATCGTACAAACAACAGACAAGCAGGGAAATCAAGCTGCTAAATAGCACCATAGACAAACTAGGGATAACAGATATCTACAGAACATTTCACCCCAAGGATACAGATTACAAATTCTTCTCAGCAGCACATGGAACTTTTTCAAAAATTGACCATATACTGGGCCATAAATTATCCCTCAGCAAATTCAGAAAGATCAATGTAATCCCCTGCAACATATCAGACCACGACGCATTAAAGCTAGAAATTAACAATGGGAGAGGATCAAAAAATTTCAATAGATATTGGTGACTGAACAACTCACTCCTGAACAATGAATGGGTCAAACAAGAAATCAGACAGGAAATCTAGAACTTCCTAGAAACAAATGATATTGAGGATACATCCTTTCCGAACTTGTGGGACACAATGAAGGCAGTTCTAAGGGGGAAATTCATTGCTCTAAATGCCTTCATAAGAAAGAAGGAGCGGTCTCAAATCAACCAACTATCCTCATACCTAAGGTCATTAGAACAGATGGAAAAATCCAACCCTAGGAACTCGAGACGCAAGGAAATAATTAAGGTCAGAGCTGAGAATAGTGACTTGGCAACAAAGAAAACAATTGAAAAAATTGACAAATCAAAGAGTTGGTTCTTTGAATAAGTCAATAAGATCGACAAACCCCTGGCCAACTTAATCAAACGAAAAACTGAGAAGGCCCAAATCAACAAAATAAAAAATGGAAAGGGTGAGATCACAACAGATCCTGAAGCGATTGAATGTATCATCAGGTCATACTTCCAAAACCTCTACTCTACAAAATTAGAGAAACTAGAAGAAATGGATAAATTCCTGGACACCTACCAACTTCCAAAGCTCAGACCAGAGCAGATAAAGACCCTAAAAATCTGATAACAATCACAGAGATTGAATCGGTAATCAAGAACCTCGCGAAATGGAAAAGCCCAGGTCCAGATGGTTTCTCAAATGAATTCTACCAAACCTTCATCATAGAACTGAAACCTCTCTTTTTGAAGCTTGTCAGGGACTTAGAAAAAGAGGGTAGGCTCCTAAATTCCTTTTTATGAAGCTACCATCGCCATAATTCCAAAGCCAGGCAAGGATGTAACAAAGAAAGAAAACTACAGACCAATATCCCTGATGAACTTGGATGCTAAAATCCTAAAGAGAGTCCTAGCAAACCGAATACAAACCCATATCAAGTCTATAATTCCACCTGACCAAGTCGGCTTCATCCCAGGGATGCAGGGATGGTTCAACATACTCAAATCGATAAATATAATTTACCACATTAACAAACTCAAACGCAAAAACCACATGGTCATCTCAATTGATGCTGAGAAGTCTTTTGACAAAATTCAACACCACTTCATGTTCTAAACCCTGGAAAGAATAGGCATTGATGGCCTATACCTCAACATGATAAAGTCAATATACAGATCTCCTAAAGCACAAATCATCCTCAATGGGGAACGACTCAAGGAATTCCCCCTCAACTCAGGAACAAGACAGGTATGTCCGATCTCACCACTGCTATTTAACATAGTGCTTGAAATTCTAACCCAAGCAATAAGACAAGAGAACAGCATAAAAGGGATACAAATCAGAAAGTAAGAAGTCCAACTATCCGTCTTTGCAGATGACATGATTTTATATATATCAGATCCAAAGAACAGTATTAGTAATTTCCTGAAGGTGATCAATGCCTTCAGCAAAGTGGCAGGATACAAAATTAACACACAAAAATCACTAGCCTTTCTATATACAGAAGACAAACATTCGGAAAAAGATATCAGAGAAACGGTCCCGTTCTCTATATCCTCAAATAAATAAAATACCTGGGAATATCACTAACCAAGGAAGTGAAAGACTCATATAAGGAAAATATTGAAACACTCAAGAGGGAAATAGAGGAGGATGTGACGAGATAGAAAGACATTCCATGCTCATGGATAGGAAGAATCAATATAATAAAAATGGCAATCCTGCCAAAAGCAATCTACAGATTCAACACAATGCCAATAAAAATCCCAACCTCCTTCTTCAAAGACATTGAATAAATAACCTCAAAATTTATTTGGTAGGGTAAGAGACCTCGAATAGCTAAAACTATTCTGAGCAGAAAAAATTACGCAGGAGGTATCACCATACCTGACTTTAATACATACTACAAAGCCATAGTAACTAAAACAGCATGGTATTAGCAGAAAAACAGACAGTCTGACCAGTGGAATAGATTCGAAGACCCAGCCTTTAATGCAAACAACTTCAGATTCTTAGTCTTCGACAAGGGTGCCAACAATGTATGCTAGGCCAAAGATAGCATCTTCAACAAATGGTGCTGGAAAAACTGGATAAACAAATGTAAAAAAATGAAATGAGACCCACTACTTTCACCATGCACACAGATCAAATCCAAATGGATCAAAGACCTCGATATCAAGCCTGTAACCCTGAACACCCTGGAAGAAAAAGTTGGAGGAACCTTACATGAGATAGGAGTAGGGAACAACTTCCTGAGCACATCTCTAAGTAGCCCAGGAAGTGCAACAGTCACTTAATCAATGGGACCTGATCAGGCTCAAAAGCTTCTGTACAGACAAAAACACTGTTCTCAAAGTCAAAAGACCCCCTTCCAATTGGGAGATGATTTTTGCCAGCTACAACAAGACAGAGGCCACATTTCCAGAACCTACAGAGAACTCAAAAAAATTAATGGCAAAAACCCAAATTACCACTCAAAAAATGGGGCACTGATATCAACAGAGAATTCACAGAGGAGGAAACACAAATGGCCTTTTCTCACCTGAGAACGTGCTCAGCATCCCTAAGCATCAGGGAAATGCAAATCAAAACCACAATGAGATACCACCTTACCCCGGTAAGAATGGCAATAATAAGGAAAACCAACAACAATCGTAGCTGGCGAGGATGCGGGGAAAAAAAGGATCCCTCATTCACTGCTGGTGGGATTGCAAACTTGTTCAATCACTATGGAAAGCAGTGTGGAGACTCCTGAACACAATAGACATAGAACTACCAATGGACCCAGCTATCCCTCTACTAGGCATCTACCCGCAAGATGTCACATCTCGATGCAGAAATATTTGTACAACTATATTTATAGCAGCTCAATTCATAATAGCCAACTATTGGAATGAACCCAAATGCCCATCCATGGAGGAATGGACAGAGAAACTGTGGTATATTTACACGATGGAATTTTACTCAGCTGAAAGCAAATATGACATATCGAAATTTAGGAAAAAAATGGTCTGACTTTGAGCAGATCTTACTAAGCGATCACTCAAAAGAACAGAGAATAGAACGCCGCATATTCTCCCTCATATGTGGTCCTTAACCAGGATAACCATGTTCTTTATGTAGACTAGTAGTAAGAAGTGAAAGGTTATGAATGAGTGGTAAGGGATGGAGGGAGGGGAATGGCTTAAGCTTGAGGGTAAACCATATTAGGTTCAAAAACATATAATCCTTACGAGCTCATTGTAACCTATTGAGTAAGTAGTGAGCGTCATCTGGCAAGAGGGGCCATGAGTGATAGGGGAGAGAGTCTAAGTCTGTGAATAATTTATATCAGCCTGACAACCCCTGGTTCCAACCAATGGTTCCTTCCCTCATTGAGCTGTTGACCAAAGAGACTCATGAGATTTCAACAAGACAGAATTCTGTCAAAGCTCTTGGGTGCCCTCCCTAGGCCTGAGGCAAAACCCTGTTGCTGAAGAAACCACAGAATGCTATAGACCAGCATCGAGAGACACACAATCTGGGGTCATGAGTGGTCTGACCACACCCACTAATGGGAAAGAATAGCTAACCAAGAAAGGAGCACTTGTGCAATGGAGGAGCCTGGGCCTGTGGGAGACAATCAGCAGCTTTCAAATTCGGTCAATTTTCCACCTAGTGAGGGGGACCCCTTGTCTGGAACTTGGATTTCAGGGCGATGGTCACTGGATCCCGTACTCTTGGGATCCCAAGACAAGATGCACTAAGGGAGCGATTGACAGGGAGGCTACTAGAAATAGACCCTAGGTAAACTAGAAATGTGTATATTTGTTAGCCTATACGGATCTCACTCTCTGATGGAGATTGTGTTTGTATTTTTCAGGATGCAGCAAGAGCGCTGGGGCCCATCTAACCCTAACAACCGACTGTAGGCCGATACCTGAGATTCTGTCAAGAGAGGAGCCACCACAGTCACAACGTGGAGGATCCATATGGAACCCCGCAGAGAATGACGGAAGGAACGAGGGACCCACAGCCACAGACATTCAATCTACACAGGATAAGCCAGTGAGACAGAAACCAACGATCTTCGACACAAAGACCCCTAAACTCACAATCTAAAATCAGCCTTAATACTCATCCACCACGACTCAGGGAACTATGCGGAAGAGGGGCCGGAAAGATTGTAAGAACCATGGTGGGGGAGACTATCCAGAAGCATGGCACCTTTCAGTAGCAACACACTTGGGCCAGGAGGGCCGGGCTGAGAACTAGCCTATCTAGGGTCCCCTGCCACAAGGACTGATCCAGATGGCCCACGGAGGAGGATATCCAGCTGATTGGGGATGGGGATGGGGGGCATTGGTGTACTGGGGATAACAACTTATTGTTTGCCCACTGAATAATGTAACTCATGGACAATAAGTATATATTTAAGACTTAAAAAAATAAAAAATATAAAATAAAAATAAAAAAATAGATTATCTCGAGTTATTCCTAAATCCCCAACAGTGGGACACAGCTTTGCATTCTACATGTATGAACTTGGCTGACAACAAGATCTGCATAAAACACTCTTTCCCTCTGAGGCTAAGTTTTGTTTTCCTTCATTAGTTTGTAGAATTTATATTCCAAAGTCTCTGATTGAGACAGATTGTTTTCTCCAACTTTTGTTATATCAAAGTTATTTAAGTGAGCCTCAAAGGGTACAACACATTCTTATAAATCCTTGGCTAAATTGTTCTACCTTACAGAGGAAGAATAAGTAAACACATTTGAATAAAATAAAAACCAATGTCTTATAGCTTAGAGAATTCTGGTTTTTATCCCCTCACTATATGATGAAATGCTCACTAAACAGTATGAGATTATAACGTGATTTTCTATGTACATATTTGTTTTCCACAGCTACAGTAAAATATTACAGGTTTGGTGGCTAGAAAAAGACTATATGATTATTATAGTCATAAGACCAGAAGTTTAAAGCAAGATACCCCCAGAGCTCTGCTCCCTCCTCAGGCTCTTGGGAGCATCAGTTCTTTCTCTCTTCCAGATAAATCATGTTGGCACTGCCTCACATGGGACCATTTCACTCCAACTTCTACTATCTCTTCTTCCTCTGCATGCCAAATCTTCCCAGCTCATTTTGTTAAGGACACATGTGAAAAGACACCGAGTGCATACCGTTAACTCAGGGCGATCTTCCCCTGCTATAACTCCTCAGTGAAATCAGACATGAGCAAATCACTCCTTTCTGAAAAAGGTAACATAGACAGGTTGCAGGGCTTAAAGCCTGATGTCTTCAGGTGGTCACTGTTCAGACTATTAACATCTATATCTTTTCTAACATGTTTTAAATTTTTCAAAAAAGGAGAGGAGAGATTCTCAAGAGATTAAAGTGATGGTACTGTGAGGTAATAACCAAGGAAAGACGAAACTTACCATCTGCCAGTTTTCACAGATCTGAGTAGGCAGCTTTATTTCTCACTGTGTCTACTTATTTTTATTGCCAGTAAACCTCTTGTCTTTCTTCATTCATTCATGTCAAATCTCCCTGTAGAAGGTCCTATGACCTGACTGCATAATTTATTTAACTGCTATTGGATTATGTGGCAAATGGTCTTTCCTTCACATCAAATGAAATACATAATTCTGTCATAATAGCTATTTTCCAAAATAGCTAAATGGCTACATTTGGCAGAACGGTGAGGATCATCTCGTGGGGTCCAAAATAAATACATAAATAAATAAATAAATATATAAATAAATCGAGAAAAACTACTGTGTGATCTGGGACAAGTTATTCAGCTTTCTTTGAGATACCATTTTCTCATCTTTATAGAGTAAACATACTCTATAGGTTTGCTTTGAAGATTTTTAATACGTATTTGAGAAGCACCTGGAAGTGCTTAGTACATAGGAGGAATCTGAAACAGTCATTTACAGTACCATGAGAAAATAAGAGATCATTGGAACACAATACTGTATATTGTTGAACACATTACATAATTTAAAAAATGTTCTGCTTATATAGTTTGTCATAAGTAACAGTCCTTTCTGCTTCTTTGCTTATGATGGAATAGAGATTTAATGGTGGTTGAAGAGGCTATCATTCATTTCACGTCATTTCCCTTTCCACTGTGATAAGTAGAATAAAATATCACAGGGATGTTGTGGTTGACTAGACATGAGCCAATGCCCTACTTCATTCAGTTTGTATTAGTTAATCATTTTACTAAATATTTTTAATCACCTGCTAGGGTACTGGAGGAAGATGTGATGAAGCTGGACACAAAGACACAGAAGTGGATATTAAACCAACCATTAGTTATCACTAATCAGAATTCTACATACAAAAAGACAATTGACACCTTTGTCGGATTTTCATCTATTTCAATTCTCAGAAAGGTTTGGGATTCTTGACAGATTTCAACACTGAAGTGTAAACAGTTGGTAATTTACATCCTCCACTTGTCTAGATAAACTCATAGACTTTCACTTGCAAGACAGATAGCTCAATCACTATTGATGACCAATGTGTTTACACTCAGTACCTTGAATATATGTGCATAAACATTGATATCTATAAATATATAAGTATTAAATCTGTATAAAAGCAGACTCTAGTAATGTAATAGTTAATGTGGGTTGTCAGTTTGACAGGATTTATAGTCATAATGGGAACAAATCTCTGGGCATATCTGTGAGAGATTTTCTAGATTAGGTCGAGGGGAGGAGTCAAGTTTAATGTGGGTGGTGGTGTTCTATGGGTTGGGTGCCCTTGACTGCATCTGAGGGAGAATGCTAGCTAAGTACCACATTCAGAGTTTTCCTGATCTTGATTGTGGATACAATTTGACCAGTTGCTTCATGGTCCTTTCACCATGCCTTCCCCACCATGATGGATTTTGTAACCCCTCAAACTGTGAGACAAAACAAACCCTTCCTCTCTTCAATTGTGTTTATCAGGTATCTCACCATAGCAAGGAGAAAAGTTAGTAATACAGCCACCATGTTTTCCACTGGACAGCTCTCCATCAAACCACCAGGTATGCATTGCCTGGACACACGTTCACTAAAGAAATATGCACGTTCTGCGATTAAGTGGCATGTAACATAGTGATCACATGGAATGAATTTCACATTGCTCACATTCAAAGTTCAGAGTCTTAAGGAAACTGGGTGCCTAAGGAGTCAAACTGACCTTTAAAAATCTTTTTCCCCCCCAGCTTATTCTGTTGAATGGATGATCATTTAGAACATCACAAATGCCAAGTTCTTCTATTATATTATTTTAATTAACTTTCACAAGCATGTCTGTGGCTTGCACTGAATCCTTTCTTCAATGAGGATGAGGGTGTAGCACTTTCTACTTCTCTCCCACTATGGCACAGTAGCTCCCTGACTGACAATCCTGGCTCTAATAAACCTTTCAATCCCAATCCATCTGCGGCACCAGTGTTGTTCCTTTATGACCTAATATGTCACCATGATTGCATGCACACAGAGTAGAAAAAAGGGGAATATAAGTTATAGGAAGCACATGCTTTAGTAGCCTTTAGTTACCAGATAAAAAAACTTGCAGCAATGTGGGCAGATCTCAGAGCAATTGGCTACAGATAAGTAAAAATCATAATCCCTGAAATTATGAAAATATGTTAGGCATTAAAAGAACAAAAAAAAAGAAAAAGGTAATAATTTCAGAAATTCTTGTTTTGTGGAGGAAGGAAGAGGAGAAGACAGGTTGTGGCTATGTAGTCCTGGGGGTCATTATGCAGCCAAATGTAGTCTTGAAATTGCAGCAATCCTCCTGCCTCAGCCTCCCAAGTGCTAGAATTACAGTGTGCACCACCACAGCTACCTCTCCCAACATTTTCAATGCTAAAAAAAAATTGCATGTTTTTTTCAAGTTTCATTTATTTATTTGCAACTGCAAACCAATTGGAGATTCATGCAGCACTTTGTGCATCTGTCTTTATGTGGGTAATGAGGATTCTAAACGAGGTGCCAATTTTTACAAGCAAGCTCCTTTAACCCCTGAGCCATTTCTCCAGTCCTGCATGTGTGTGTTAAACAGTAGAAAAGATAAATCCCTAAAATAATGTTAATAATTGCCCTGTGTTCTCATGGTAAAGTCGATCATCAGACTCAGTGCCTATAGTGGTTTAAATGTGTGGCCCCATAGACACAGGCTTGAATCTTGAGTCTCCAGTGAGCAGAATCCTGGGGAAGAGATATGTCACTGGGGGTGGAGCATGGGAGTCCAGCCCTAGGATGTGTTTAGGGGGGAAATCTTATATCCATCCCTAAAGTGTGTGGAGCAGTCTGGAGCTCTGGCTGTGGTGCTGTTGGATACTGTCTCTGCCATGAGTCTCTGGAATGCAGCCAGCCTCTATATTGATGGTTTTCCCCTGGAATCTGTAAGCCAAGATAAACCCTTTCCTATAATAAGCTGCTCTGGTTGGATGTTTGTCTAGCAATGGCAAGCTGACTTCAACAGAGCCCTTTCACATTTCAGTATAAACATATCTTTTAGCCTGATTTCTCAGCAATTTTTCTGTGGATTCTTGAGCAGTCCAGTAACTTTCATACCTTTGTATACCTTTGCTTATGTTGTTCCCTATGAGGAAATAGCCACTCGTCTGAAGAGCTCTTTTGTATGGAATCCCCCTTACATCCAGAAACACGGCATGTTGAAATCAGATGTCCCCCTAAAATCATGGGTTCTGAATGCTTGGTTCCCATCTGATGGTAATTTGGGAGGCGAAGCCTTATTGGGGAAGTGTGTTATAGCCAGCTCTCCCATGCCAGAACGTCGCTTACTTTCCTGTTGCTGTGGAGAGGTGATGTCCAGCCTCTGCACATGCCATGTTTCCCCCTGCTAGCAAGAAGCTTCCCCTGTTTCATTAGAAGCCAAAATAGAACCTTTTCTTCCACTAGCTGTTTTTGGCCAGGTTCTTTATCCCAACAACTACAAAGTTAACTACCACATTAATTCATCAGGCTTGGCTACTCTTCACAGCTTTTTAAGATGGACCATATCTTACTCGATTCTGGTATTTTCTCAGTGGAAGGGACTAGCGGCAGAAAGGAGGCATGCAGCACAACCATATGTAACCATAGCCTCAAATGTTTCCCAAGTGACACTGGTCTCTAAATTGCTAGGGTATTAAATGGATTCCATTTTGTTATTATAATAATCCCACTCCCTGGTTCTGCCAGGTGATTTATATTTGTTTTTACATACCTTTATACAGTGACTGAAAAATATAGATCAAAATATTTTGCTGGCCTGTATGTAGCTTCAGTTATGAAGTCCATACTGGACACAAGACAACTAAAGATGATTTCTGCCTGTGTCCACTCTTCAGAAAGCTTTTAGGTTCTACATCCCAGATGTGATGGAGAATGACAATTAAGTATTAAAGAAAATGACATAACCATGGATTGTGTTGAAAATATCACTAGGGTGAGGATTTGGGTGCACATAAGTTTCTTAGGGAGCACTATCATGAGATAGGAAAGGAAGAAGAGCCAAGTAGTAATGTACTTTGGACTACCCCTGACCTCTTGGGCATTCTGGAGTACAAACAGCCCCAGAGTTGGCTGTGGCTTGAAACAACGGGCTGGCTTTTCCTCTCACCCGTCTTCATGAGTTAGTCTCTGGCTTGAGTAGATAGAGCTGGGAATTGGGCATTTATGGGCCTGGGAAAAGCAACTGAATTTCTGTTGGCTTCGGATCCATCAGCAGCTAGTGCTCACAGTAACTGGGAGTTTTCCAACTGGGTAAAAAGGAACACCTAGAGCCACACAAAAGCACAACCTTCGGATGACAATTTCATTGGCTCTTTAGGAATAATGTGAAGCAGACACATTTGGAAAGGAAAAGACCCTAAGATGTGTACCTTACAGTGTTTCCCCCAGGAGTTCCTCATTCATTTCTGTCACCTGCCATGGCCTGGCGACTTCCATTAGGTGACACGGACAGTCTTTAGATTCTGTTTCATTGCTGTGCATCTTGAAATTATCTCTTTGGATTACTTTCATCTCACCTAAGCCTTTACCCATGTAACAAACTAAAAAAGGATGACTTCCTCATCTCCACAGAATAAGACCTCCATGGCTGATTCTATCGTAATGGGGTTATTCTTTGAAAAGTCCTCCATGGCTGATTATATCGTAATGGGGTTATTCTTTGAAAAGCAGAACATTTTCTCCTACATACCCTCTGCACAACAGGGTTTTATTTCCCTAAATTGGAAATCAAGTCAAAGAAAAATTTTAGAATGGCAAAATTATGAATAAATAAACTCTCTAAACTATAAAATGTCATTCTCTGCAATCTAAAGTAATTCTTAACATGGCTGACTCATGGCAGTCATTTTCTTCCCTCACAAATATGTACTAGATCCTTACTAGGCCCAGAGAAATAAGGTAAATGATATGACAGATATAATGATTAAATAAAATGAAAGTTTATATTTGGAGGGATTGTTAGAAATATCATGACAAGAAAATTCAGTAGAAGTAGAAAGAAAGGTTTTTTTTTTTTTTTGGAGACATGGTTTCACTATGTGGCCCAGGTGGGCCTTGAACTCTTAATCAACTGTCCTCAGCCTCCCAAGTACTGGGATTACAGATGTGTACCATGATGCATGACTAGTCAAATTAAAAAAAATGAAATAAAAACTACATGACAAAACTCAATATATGTAATGAGAAGGACCAGTAGTTCAAACAGAAAGCTGTTAATGTTCTGACTTCCTTTGGTTCCATATCCCTGAAAATGACTCATTCAACTTGATTTATAGTTTAGGAAATCTGGCCTTGAAGGTCAGGAAATTTGGCTTGGGCCACATAGGAGTTTGAGGAACTTAACTCATTTTTTTCAGGCTGTAGTTTAAGATTTCATTCTTGGTCTCTGAAACTGTGTGAACGCTGCGGAATAAATACTAATGATTCTGCTAAAAGAGCTTTGAGTGGAATGTCACTGGATCATTCTCAGCAGAAACTGGTAGAGATTTCACCATCTCTGAATGCTTTCTGCGAGTTCTGCGGAAGAACCCACAGTGGTGAGCTAGTGAGAAAACATCCATGCCATGTTTTTTTTTTATTGTCCATAATGAGTTACAAAATTTAGTGGGTAAACAATGAGTTGTTATCCCCAATTCACCGCTGCCCCCCTCCCCAATCCGCTGGATAACCTCCTCCATGGGTCATCTGGATCAGTCCTTGTGCCAGGGGATCATGGATAGTCTAGTATTCAGCCAGGTTCTCCTGGCCATGTCTCTGGATAATCTCCCCCACCACGGCTCTCACAATCTTTCCGCCTCCTCTTCCGCATAGTTCCCTGAGTCGTGGAAGATGAGTATTAAGGCTGCTTTAATGTTGTGGGCTTAGGGGTCTTTGTGTAGAAAATCATTGGTTTCTGTCTCACTGGCTTATCCTGTGTTGATTTAATGGCTGTGGCTGAGGGTCCTTTGTTCATCCCGTCATTCTCGTTCCATATGGATCCTCCACGGTATGACTGTGGTGGCTCCTCTCTTGCCATGTTTTTAAATGAACCATGTTCCTGCCTCCTAACAACTCACCCATCACCCAGTGTTTCTGCAATCTGAACTGATTAGCCCTCCTTTCTTTCTTTAACTTTCAATTTGTTGCTCTTAAACTAATTTGAGGCAATTTTAAAGACTCACAGAAACATGTTGCCTCCCATTTCCTGGCCGTGTAGGAGAAGCCTCTGAACTGTTCAGTGTCATGTCTGAAGCAGCTTCTCAGACTCATGTGTTGTCTTTTTCTGTCCCCTCCCCCTGCATCCCAAGGTGTGACAAGATGCCACGCTGTCAGTGTGGCAGGCTTCATCAGGCCATGGCAGAACAGTCACCTGCGGCTTCCTGTGGAGGACTGTTGTTACTTGAACAGTTCAAGGTTTCTGCTTTCGGGTATCTCTTGTCATCTAAGTTCTGGCTGATTCTGACCTGTGACCTGCTCCAATTTCTAGCTCCTCCATAGTGTAGACTGCCTCGGGTCTTCTAGCCTCTTCCATTCACCTCTAGGCTCCTTATAACTGCGGTTTCCTTGCTCAGGCTTCCTTTTCAGACAATGCCTGCTGGTTTCTGCTTCACCTAACCCACGTGCTTATGGGTTTCTATGATGATTTTCAGTGTCTTATAGTTTTCCTCCGTCTGGCTTCTGGTTCTGTGAAAGACCAGGTCGCTTCCAACAAGGGCAGCCACTCATGTGATTCACATCAGCAACAGGAGACTGACTCTCAGCTACAGGTTTGTAAGAGTTCTCATGCTAACAGCCTCATCTAGACATGCTTCCTGCAGAGCAATTCTCAAGTCTGATGACAGACAGTCCCAGATGTTCAACCACATACACGGATGGCTATTTATAATGGCTCGATTGCCTTTTCATTGTAAGCAGATATTAAAGCACCACATAAATACCAAATAGGAGTAGTCAATTCAACTGTAAGGGGAGAAACATTCCCCTCTTTAAGAAGGATGAAATGATTCAATAATTCCTACTTTTAAGAACTAAAAGTCCTCCGAGGTTTGGTGGGTTCTATCATGTGTGTGTGTGTGTGTGTGTGTGTGTGTGTGTGTGTGTGTGTGTGTGTGTGCGCGCGCGCACACACACACACGCACATGTAATTGCACAATGTTGAGGTCAGAGGTTGATACCCAGTGTTTTCTTCAATTGCTCTCGACTTTACTTATTGAGATGAGAGTCTCCCACTGAGCCTAGCGCTCACTGATTCAGTTAGATTAGCTAGACAGAAAGCCCCAAGCATTCCCTATCTCTGTCTCCCAGATCTGGGATTATAGGCACTCGCTACAGCACCTAGTGTTTACAAGGGTGATGGGTCTGAGCTCAGGTCCTTAGGCTTCTGTGTCAAGCACATTACTGAATGAACTGCCTTCCCAGCCCCAAGTTCTACATGAATATTTTAATTCAACCCTACAAAGAAAGGGTTCTTACTAAGAAAGAGCCAACATACTCAGGACAATGTTAACTGGGCTTGAGTCCAGATCTCACCCCTTTGGATCATAAATATTTTTCAAAATTCAATTTGGCCATCCCCCAGGTATACCCTGTAACTAGTGCCAGGAGATGTGATCTTCCAAGCAGAATGCATCTGGGCTTTTGGTGAACTCCTGATGGGAAGGTGTGTGAAGAGAAGATGGGATGCTGGGAAGTGGAGTGGGCAGTAAATGCCCAGAAGCCAGGTAAGCATATATTTTCAGTGTTTGTTCACAGTCCCCATGGAGAAACCTGGCACAGCACTGTGACTTGGGTATGGAAGGACAGCACTGGAGCCTGGCAGATGGCACAAGCAGCCTTCCAGTGTGACAGTGGATGCTGCTGGGGGTGTCCAGGGACACTGTGGTGTAAAAACTCTTAGAAAATGGCAGTTGTTCAAGTAAGATTTAGAGCGTGAAGATTAAGGTGACAAGTATCTCTTTCCAAGACTGGGTTTATACTCAAGGTCATGAGGTCAACGCTAGCTTCACAGTTGTCTGCTTTCCAGATTTTTGAGGGATTCAGGATATGTCTTCTATTACCACTTGAAGGTAAACATTCTTTTTTTGCTGACACATCGATTTAGATAGCAAACAAAATGATGGGAATACATTTATTGAAAGGCTCGTATTTTGAAGTAAAATTGGAGATTCAAAGTCAGAAGTATAAGCCAGAAATAGTTTGCCACAAGCAAAGGATTTGGTTAGGATCTTGTGAGTGCCAAGGGGGATCTGAGCAGCTTCAAATGCTCTAGTTTAGAGGCTAATATAAAAGAAAAACAAACTTGCAAGTTTTATGAAATCTATAGCCCATTTAGATTATTAAGCAGAGTATGAAAAGGTATGAATAAAGTGGAAAAGATTTATGATTTAAAATTTTTCTTAAGAGGATGGAATAGTTGTATCAGGCACTTTTAATTCTGTTTTGATTTCAAGAAAAAGGAATAGCCAACTACTTAAGAGGTATAACCTTTAGTGATACCCACATTAAAGTGAGGTATATAAAGTCCTCAATGTGTCCTTAATAAATGTTTGTGGATTAACTTAGCAAAATGATTATAGCGAAATGAGAAATATGTTAAAGATGCACATGTCTGAAGTAATATTAGATGTTTTGTAGCATTGTCAGAAAAAAAGACGTAAGTGAAATAAATGCAAACATGTTGAAACTAATGTTTACGCAGATTATAGAAAATTCAGGAAGTGCTGATTCTCTGTTCCTTAAAATATCATCTTTCTACTCAAAGAACACAACTTATTAAAACAATTCTATTAATTAGTATTTTTTTAGTGAAACATTGAATGCTTCAGTGCTTTCTGTCAATATCCTTTGGACACAAGAAGAAAACATGCTCATGATACGCATAAGCAAATACAGGATTGCATAAGATCTGCCACTCGAAGATGTCTTTATTAAAAACTGCATGCCCCTCCTGGGCAATTCTGATTTTTATTTTGGGGAAGAGAATGGAGAGAAAGAAACCATGACATTTTTGTGTGCATGGAAGACAGGGCAAAATCTTCCTCTGAGGGACCAAACTTACACAGATGTCAAAAATAAGCATGGCTATCAGTGTTAAATTCTGTACCAATGGGTTCTGTAGAGCAGTGTTGCGGTCAGCTTTCTTAGTTGCTGCGCAGAAAGAACCCAAGCAAAAGTGGCATGTAGAGGAATGGGTTTATTTGGCTTACGGACTCGAGGGGAAACTCCATTCTGGCAGGGAAAACGATGGCATGAGCAGAGGACTGGACATCACCTCTGCCACAGCACTGCAAACAGCGGCAGGAAGGTGTGCCAAACTCTGGCAAGGGGAAGCTGGCTTATAACCCCCACAAGCCCACCCCCAACAACACAGCTTCATCGAGGTTGTAAAACCCAAACTGCCATCAGCTGAGGATCGATCTATCAGAACACATTCAATTGTTTGTGGGGGACACCTGTATCAAACCATGACAAGCAGTTAGGGACTTTGGGAGGCACCTACTACTGAATGACATTTTGTTCTCCAATGAGCTGATGACTAGAATGAAGGTGCTCTAATTTTTAATGGAGTTAGGCAGGTTGAGAGCTCCTGACGTCGACAGTGATTCAAACAGCATGGTACCTGCTGGCCACTCCTTTTGTCTCTATGTGGATGTGTTCCATCATTTAAGCATTCAAGTTATTTCTTTGGCTCCCTTTTACATTCATGATAGAAGAGTTTGACTGTCTTTTGAAATTATGGATGTTGGTACATGGAATGGCCTCAGATAGAGCTGTTATATATGGGGTCAGGTTAGGTTGGCTGTTCCCATTGGCATGTCTTAATATAAGAATCAATATTTCCTGGTAACCAAAACACATCCAAGAGCTGTGAGAAAACAAATACAATGAAATCACAAAGCTGTATGTGGGTTTATTGCCATACTTCCTAAATAATGTTCTGTGGGGCAGTTCACTATGAACATTTACTTTAGACCAAAGCTTAGTCTTATAGATAAGCAGGTCAGTATGTGGTTGCTGGTACAAAGGAAAGCAATATTACAGGTCAGAAATAACAAAAGAAGATATGTTAAATAATAATTATTAGCCATGTACAAGAGAGAAGGGCCTCCATTCACAGAAAATGGGAAGACAAACAAATGTAGAAACGCTTTGAATCCCTAAAGGTTAATTACATATCTCATCCATTTTCATAGTCCCATGACTGTCTATACTTGTTATGTGGTGCTATAAGAATATAATAAAACAGGATTCTGAAATAAATGTGGAAATGGAAATGACAAAAATATATCACAAAGGATGCTGAGAAAAAACTACCAATCAACTCTAATTTTTTTTTATACATTAATGACCGACTTTCTCTGTATCCTTGTGGTGGTTACCTTCTCATTACAGGGACAAAACACTCGGTGAAAAGCAGCTGACGGCAGGTGAGGATTTATTTTGGCTTACAGTCTTGAAGAGATGCTAAATGATGGCAGGGGACAAGCGTGGCCTGGGTAAAGGATGGACATAACTTCTGCCACAGCAGGTGAGATACAGCAGTAGGAGACTGAGCCATGTTTTGGCAAGGGGGAGCTAGCTATAACATCCCTAAGCCTGACCTCAGCAACACACCTCCTCCAGCAGGGCTCCATCTGCCAAATGCCAGCAGATGGGGGCAAGCATTCTGGACACATAAATTTACGGGGGACATCTGATTCAAGCCATCACACATCTCTGTAACTCATTCCTTCACTTGTGTTCGGAAGAATATCTCATTTCTGTGTGGCACTCTCAGTACTGCCCCTTTGATTTTGGGCTAATCAGATTTTACTTTTGGCTCCCAGTAAGCGGGCTTGTACATCTGATCTCTAGACCTAAGTTTTTGGTACTGCTCAATTTTCTGAGGAGAAAAAAAAGAGAGAGAGACATTATATACTAAGTCATTTAAGTCATCCTAGATTAAGGCTGAATTAGTTTACATCTCAGGGGAAAAGTTAAAAAGTTGTCTTTTATTCTACAGTTCTACTTCCTACAGAAATGTTAACTTAGGGCATTTTCTGGTTCCCTGCATGATGAGCACCTGTTCTCATGAATGTAACTAGAGGAGCACATGATCCAAACAAAGATAGGGCAAGCAAGCTCTCTTGAGGCTCCAATTCATCCAGTGGCATTTATCCATTAGGTTTAAGAATGTCTATCCTGGCAGGGAGTCTCTGTCCAGGAATGCAGCTTGCTGAGGGCAGGGAAGTTAGTGCCAGGAAGCCAGATCTCTGAGGGTAGGAAGTCTTCCACCTGGGGACACAACTTGCTGAGGGTAGGAAACCTTGTGCTGAGGGTAGAGAGACCCCAGCCTCAGCTCTAGGGGTCAAAAAAGAAGAGTTGCACACACAGCCACCTGAGTCAGGACAACAAACAAGCTGTGAGTCCCCCACTAAGGCCCCTTAGTCCCTCAATGGAAGTTGAAACTGAAATTGTAGGAGAGACAACAGAAGTGCAATCCCAAAACAAGAGTAAAATAACCTCAGCACATAACTGCAATGAGACTCTGAAAAAGATAATGGCTGGTCTGGAAACAGTCAAACAACACATACATGAAGTGGAACTCAATAACACAAGCTTCACCATCAGACTTAACTGAGAAAACCAGAACTACTTCAAAAGAGCAATAAGTGAATTTAGGGTAATCCAACAATGGTAGTAGGCGCTCAATAACCAGCTGATTAAGTTCAATGAGCATAATGAATAAGTTCAATGTAATAATGAATTCCAAGAAACATTAAGAAAGACAAAACTATAGGTTAAATGAGACAAACATTGCTATTTTGGCAAGATTCTAATGGGTATAGCCTCTCTGTTGCTCTACGGTAGTGGGAATTTCCCCTAGGAGCCCAGGTTCTTGATCCTCATAGGATTTTGCCATGGATCCAAGTTCCAGTTAAGGGTTCCTTGTCACTAAGCAGGTCTCTTAGCCAATCAGTAAGCCATTGATTATCCTCCTCAATTTAGTGCCACTATTGCACAGATGAGCATTTCTTGACTTGCTGGTCTCTTCCACCCAGCCATGTTCAGCGTTCTTGTGACAACTGTCTATATTGTATATCAGTGTTCTCTGCTTTCTCCAAATATCATTGACCAATTTCCCCTGGAAGCTCACGTAATACCTTCCAGTGCTACACATGCTACCATCTGGGAGCTGGTTATCATTCTGGATCTAGCAGGATCTCTCGGTGTTGTTTGATGACAGTCTGTAATTTCTTCAGCAATAGGGTATTACCTTAGACCTAGGGCAGATATTCAAGAGCTTTGACAGAAGTCCATCACACTTTGGGGACCTTGTGGGTCTCTTTGATCAATGGCTCAGTGTGGGTAGGAGCCAATAACTGGGACAGGGAGATGAAGGTCTGAGCACTTTTTCTTGGGGTTAGGCTTCCTCCCATTCTATTCATGGCCCCTCGTACCAGGTGGTACCTTCAGCTTCCTCAGGAGCTTTATTGTTTAAAAGTTGGAATTTTATGGTGTTAATTCATTATTAGTTTAGTTTATTGTATGAATCCCCCTACTCTCCCCTTCCTCCCCCACCCCAATTCTTTCCATCCCCTTTTACAGTCTCTCAGATCTCTGACAAGTTTTCTTAATGGTCAGGCTTAACCTGGTTAGGAACCACATATGAGGGAGAATATGTGGCGCTTGACTCTGTTCTTGTGTGACTTCACTAAGTATGATCTGCTCCAACTCCATCCACTTTTCTTTAAATTTCATGTCATTTTTCCTTTCAGCTGCATAGAATTCCATAGTGTAAATGTACCACAACTTTGATATCCATTCGTCCAGTGATGGGCACTTGGGCTGATTTCAATTCTTTGCTATTATGAATTGAGCAGCTATAAACGTGGTTGAGCAAATGTCTCTGTACTTTGGCGAGGAAACTTCGGGGTAGATGCCCAGTAGAGGGATAGCTGGGTCTGCTGGTAGTTCTATATCCATCCTGTTCAGGAGCCTCCACAATGCTTTCCATAGTGGTTGTACAAGTTTGCATTCCCACCAGCAGTGAATGTGGGTTCCTTTTTCCTCATATCCTTGCCAGAAACTATTGTTGGATTTTTTAATGATTGCCATTCTGATTGGAGTAAGGTGGAATCTCATTGCTGTTTTGATTTGCATTTCCCTGATGATTAATGATGATGAACATTTTTAAATGGGACTAGGTCATTTGTGTTTCCTCCTCTGTGAATTCCCTGTGGGCTTCAATGTCCCATTTTTTGAGAGGGTTGTTTGATTTTTTTCTATTAATTATTTCAGTTCTTTGTAATATCCAGATATTATAGCTCTGTAAGAGGTATAGCTGGAAAAGATTATCTCCCAGTCTGCTGGTGGCCGATTGGCTCTGAGTAGGGTATGTTTGTCTTTACAGAAGCTTTCTAGCTCATTGTTGCATTCCTGGTCTACTGGAGTTATATTCAGGAAGTTTTTCCCTACTCCTGTCTTCTGGAGAGTTCCCCCTATTTCTCCTTTAAGGGTTTTCAGAGTTTCAGGTCTTATGTTGAGGTCTTTGATCCATTTGGACTTGATTTTTGTGCATGGTGAGAAGAGGGGGGTATAGTTCGATTTTTTTATGGTATTTATCCATATTTGTCCAGCACCATTTGTTGAAGAAGCTATCTTTTCCGCAGTGAACATTGTTGACAATATTTAAAAAAAAATCAAGTAACTGTAGTTACACAAGATAAGAGCAGTGTCTTCAGTTCCATTTCATTGGTCTGTCTGTCTGTTTTTATGATAGTAACTCCGATGGTATTGCTTTTATATGCGATGAGTTGTTTCTTACTGTCTTTAGTACTCTCTCTTTGCTTTCTATGTTTACTATTTTTAACTAAGATATATCTTAGGGATTTTCTTTTTTGGTCCTGTCTGTCTTGTGTTCTGCAGGTCTCTTGTATCCAGACCAGGCTCTCTCTTGCATGAATTGGCAATTTTCTTCAATAATTTTGTTGAATATGTTCTCCATGCCTTTCTCCTGGATTTCTTTTTTTTTTTTTTTGAATGCAGAGGTTACTGCTACATGGTGGAAACCAGCAAGCCAAGAAGTGCTCATCTGTGCAATAGTGACACTTAAATGAGGTGGGTAATCAACAGCTTGCTGATTGGTTAAGAGATCAACTCAGTGGCAAGCAACCCTTAGCTGGAACTGGATCTAAGGCAAATTCTTATGGAGACCAAGAACCCGGGCTCCAAAGGGAAACCCCCACTCACTATGGGTGTACAGAGAGGCTACACCCATTAGAATCTTGCCAAATTAACATTGCTTGTCTCATTTAACCTATCCTGATCTCACTCTCTGTTGGAGATTCTTTTTGTATTTTTCAGAAGGCAGCAAGAATCATGGACAACCCAATTCCACCAGCAAGACCTGAGGTGATGGCTGACACCCAGGCAGGAGATGAACCACTCCTAATTCATTATCTAGAGCCAAATGAAACCTTTAGGAAGAGGAGATAAGCAAGAGAGCTACCTCCACAGATCATCTATGAAAAGGTAATGGAGACAGACACCGAAGATACCCAACATAGTCCAAAGCAGAAATCCAGAGACTCTCAAGATCTCAACAGTAAATCAGACTTAAAACTCATCCAACATGACTCAGGGAACTTTGCTGAATAGGGCACAGAAAGATTGCAAGAGCCATGTTGGGGGAGAATATCCAAAAATGTTGTCCCGTTAACAACAACAAC
>PVHP010029227.1:0-22545 GCA_004024765.1 Zapus hudsonius
AATGCTGTATTTAAATACACTGAAAAGCATTCTGTACTCCATTTGACCTTTGGAGATATAGGTTTGATTTACCTTTTCTTTCGTATATTATGCCTTCAAAAATTGTATTCAAGAGAGAGCTAAACGTAACTTCAATGAACTCAGAGAATTGCAGATAGATATTATGGTTTTGCCATTTAATGCTTACAGATCATTAGCCCAAACCTCTCAGGGAAGGTCGATAGACTAAAAAGAACCAATTCCTCGTGCCCACATATGTAACTATTTCTTCAGAAAGAATATATGTAGACGAACAAAGTTCTATCACAAATAGCATAAAGTATTTATTGGTAATCAACATGGACAAGTTTCCCTAAAATAAATTTGCAGATAATTTATAGGTAAAGATAATAGTAAGCTAAAATAGAGCTTTCTCATTGCAAAAAAGATTCAGGATAAGATATTGCAATTGCTTTGAAATTTCTTTGTCTATAACACAATGATGGTTGTAATTTTATAGACAATTACATCATTTTATATTTACTTAAGGTTATCTAGCAAACTCAATTACCCAGATTGCTTGCTCCCTGTCCATTTAATTAGTCTGAAATGATCAAGATCTGAAATTCATTTAGGGACTTTGGGGCATTTTTGTTTGCAGGGAATCTTAATGTGTCACTCATGAGTGCATGAAGTGGTCATTAGGGACCAAGTGGTTTGAGCAGTTTATCAATATTGTGGGCTTTCTCAGAGATTAAAACTCATTCCCAAAAGAATTTACGCTCTAAGCTGGGCCAAGTAAAAACACAAGTCCATAACATTGGTGTCATGCTGACAGTCAGCTTTTATCTGTTAAGCTTAAAATATCTTGGAAACCATGAAAAAAAATCATGAAGTCACCTAGTGTCTGAACGACCAGGCAATTAAGACCAACTTTTATTCTAAAGATACTAAAATTTAAATCAGTGAAAACATGGTTATCCAAACAACACTTTTTCAAAAGTAAAAGAAATTAAGACAGAAACACAGATATGAACACCATAGAAAAGTCATCATATCTCTGACCACTTGTTTCCTCAGGGACCTAACTATTTCACTCACAATGGCTGAAAGATTAAAAAAAGATTTAAGTTTTAGAAGACCACTATGTCTCTATTCAAAAGGTGGATGCTTGAGAATGTTTCCAACTCACACAGACTGACGTGGAATTACAAAATTACACCATAATGTCTCAAATTCTGTCATATGGGTCTTTAATATTTTTTTTTGTCAGGTTGTCTATTTCTCTAGTATCTTTCAATCTCTGAACTGCCTACTTCATTTACTTCTCATCTATGTATAAATATTAAAATATTAGTTCACTGATATACGACTTTAAGTAAAATGTCTCATGTTGAAAAATTATGTTTTGTTATAAGCTTATGTTCAAATTTTCTTTTTCAGAAACACTCAGATCTGTTTTATTTTTTAATTTAATTTTATTTATTCATTTTCAAGCAGAGAGAGAGAGAGAGAGAGAGAGAGAGAGAGAGAGAGAGAGAGAGAGAGAGCGCACCAGGGCCACCACCATGTGGGTCCTGGGGAACTGAACCCTGGGCCTTAGGCACTGGAGGCACGTGCCCCAACCCCTGAGCCATCTCACCAGCCCCAGATCTGTTTTTTTTTTTTAATATATATTTATTGTCCATAATGAGTTACATTATTTAGTGGGCAAACCATGCGTTGTTATCCCGAATTCCCCAATCCCCCCCCCAGGAAGACCGGGATGAGTACCCAGATCTGTTTTATAGAACATTTTGAATGTGGAGCCGAGGAGATGGTTCAGTCAGGAAAGAGCTTGCCACACAAGCACGAGGACCCCAGTTTGGCTCCCAGTAACCATGTAAAAGGTGTGTGTGGCATATGTGCCTGTTCCCAGCACTGAGGAGGTAGATACAGGAGCCTCCCTGGGATAACTGGCTAGCAGGTCTAGGTGAATCCAAGAGCTACAGATTCAGTCAGATTCCTCTCATCTGGTTGACAGAGCAATAAATCACTCCCGTTTCAATTTTCCTTCCTGTTTTCGTAACTGGTTTGAAGAAGTGAATCCTGTGTCTCTAAGTGTCACAACTTAAAAATACAGTTTAAAGTCATTAATCGGATCTAATTCACTCAGAATTTCATACTGCACTTTAAGACTGACTGTGGCTTACTTAATATGATCTTTTACAGAATAGTTGCTAGAGTAAAATGAGAAACTTTAATGGCATTGCAAGAAGAGGCCTATTTCCACTTTAAGCCTAGAAGTTAGAGACTTACCCAAAGTCATGTACTCACAGTGGCAGAAACTGAACTGCAGCCCAGGACTCCCGATTCCCATTTCGAGGCAACATATAAGGAGAAACTGTTTTCAGACATTCTCAACTCTCCATCGTCACGTGAAACTTCATGAAATCTTGCATTTTCTATTCACATACGCTTCATCCTGGGCAAGAATTTCCCAGACCTGTTCCAAATAACAAAATGGGAATTTTCACCCAACCTGGAGGTACAAATTTCTAACTAAATGAAGTTTGAAAATACTTGAGACGGAGAGAAGACAAAGAACTGTAGTATTACTGTTGAGCTACTCAAAATTGAATTTAGCCATAAGGTAAATTGCTGTGAAGAATGTGGCCCCTGTTGTCTGGGGGAAATGAGAAAACAAGGATAGGTTTATGAAAAAAGTCAATAAGGGATATGGACGTGGTCAATCACGTGGACCCAAAGTGGCCAACAGAATGTTAAAGCAAATCATGTTAACTCTAAGTTTGTGCACGTGGTAGTGGACTGGTTGGAGGGCCAATGTGGACTTTAAAGAAGCAGACAGAAAGGACACAAGCCATGTCTGTCTTTTGAGTAAGCACAGAGGAAGTGACCAGAGACATAGACACGAGGGACTGCTTAACAGGGTGATAGCTGTTGTAATTCAGTTCTGTTGTAACTGGGAATCAAGTGAGACCCAGAAAAATACAGTGTAGAACGATGATTCCCAAATAAAGCATAGAGAATGCTAAAAGAAAGGTAATACTTGATATAAAATCAAGTGAGAACAGTACGGAAAGTGTAACAAGAAATGCCCACCGAAAATAGTCGTCAGCTTTATGTTTTTAGGTCTGAGAGTGATTAAGTCACACAATCCAAGGGAAACAAATGTTTATCTTGTGAATAATAGACTATAAAATGAAACCAAAACTGTCAGATACTAATAAAAGCTATGTCATTACACAGCTAGCATAGTAAGCTAAACATTTGCCAGGATCTTAATATATTAAAATATGAGAGCCTTGGTGGGGGAGATTATCCAGAGGCCTGGCCAGGAGAACCTGGCTGAATCCTAGGCTCTCCAGGGTCCCCTGTCACAAGGACTGATCCAGACGACCCATGGAGGAGGTGATCCAGTGGAGGGGGGAGGGGAGGGCAGCGGGGAATTGGGGATAACAACTCATTGTTTGCCCACTAAATGTTGTAACTCATTATGGACCATAAATTAAAAAAAATAAAATATGAGAGACAGCTGCAATTAGTCCTAACAAATAGAAAGGAAAACCTGTGAGTAGAAGAAGCAGTTACATTTATGAAAAGTATTTTCAATTTCAGTTGACAGCAAGTATGGCTTTACTTGCCTGCTCAGTTTTGAGAATGTGGGTAATTGTTCTACTGGGGGTATGGAAAAGCCATGGTTTACTTGAGCTATGGGAAAATTCAGTAGTGAGAACCCTCCTCAGGGCTACCTACATCCGAGCCTGAGGACTTGGCAACCCCTGCTGCTTTCCTCTGGCACAAGTGACCGACCAGGACTGCTGCCCTTAGAGACAATAGGCATGGGTCTCATTTAGACTTCCATGTAGCAGCTGCCTGCATTTTGGCAAGTCGTGTTATTTATGGGGCCAATATATTCAGTTATTGGTAAGATAAAACCATATCTCATTTCTTTTGAAACTGAGGCACATTGAAAAAGAATATATCAAAATGTAAATAATGCTGCTCTTTCTCCTGTTTGTGGAGCTGTATGACAGAAACATGGAACTCAGGAAAGAGAAATCTCAGAACTCCTTTCTACTTGACTTGATTTCTGATACTAGGAAAGGACCGCACGGTTCAGTGTCCTTTGGGGCTGTCGTGCCAGCTTACGGTGACCTGAAAAATAGGGGAGATCACCAAATCTTACCATTCTTGAATCTTTGCACTGCAATAAGTTTGGAAAACTTTAATATCTGTGTGATTAGCCAGTATGCAAAAATTGAATTGACTTCCTCATTTAGCAGGGATTTTTCCAAGAACCTACCATCTGTAAAGATGTATTAGTGTGTATGTAACATTCTCCTGTGAAGATTCATTACGAGTTGGTTTCCTTGTACTTTATGGTAGAAGTAAATATGGCATTGTTGAATAGCACCTAGATATTTTTATAAGGGAGTTAAAATTAGTTACTTAATATCAGTGTACTTGTTTCATAATAATTAATATTCATTGTGCTTTCATGAATGTCACATGTTTCTTTGTCTAAGTACCAATGTCATGACCACTTAGGTAAAGAAAAAACTACCACACTCATGTCCACATTGATTTTCTTTAAAACCTCAGCTTCCAAACTCTTAAAATATGAGGGAAATATGGTTTATAATTGAAGAAATATAATAGGTAAAGATGTAATAAAATAAGACTCGATTATTTGCCTGGGTAGCAAAATCAAAGCAAAACAGAACAGTAAATCAAGCCTAAGCTGGAAATATTTAGTAACATATACATCTACTTTAATAGTACAGAAAGGCACTCGGAACTCAGAACATTGGTGCCCTTTCAAACGAATTGCAGGACCTTGCAAAGATCTCATTTGTGGGCTGGAGAGATGGCTCAGCAGTTAAGGCACTTGCCTCCAGTGCCTAAGGTCCTGGGTTCAATTCCCTAGGACCCGCATAAGCCAGACCCACAAGGTGGTGGCCGTGGCATACTCTCTCTCTCTTTCTCTCTCTCTATATATATATGCTTAAAATGAATAAATAAAATAATTTTTAAAAAAGATCTCATTTGTAGGAACTAGCAAGTGATACAGCCTCCCCACATCAACCTGTGTCGCTTTCCTGAGCTTTCTCTTATGGTGAATGTCCACTCCTGCTTTCACATGTCGAGTAGAAGGACGGCGGGAATGCTACAAACATACCCCAATTATTGGACCTTTCAATATCCTATGTGTGCACCATGAGTATGAAAGTCATAGGTGTGAGTAATTAAAGTGAGGGCAGTAGCAGGCCGCACAAGCAGCCAGGACGTAAACAAGGCAGGGAAACACCTTTGCAGGCTGTTGTCTGGAAGGTGCTCACATCAGCCCATGTACGGGAGTGTATGAACATATTATTATTTTTTGCTTTGTGTGTATGCTTATTTTTGGCTCTTCTGAAAGTATAGTCCACATATAATCACATATAGTCATCTAACATGGGACGAAAATGCATGCTCATACAATTTTAAAACTCTTATGTTGTTGCAAATTAGGTTTCAAGTGATATGAACAGTAAACTTTGGGCCAAGTAACTGCAAAATGGATCTTGGGCGCCAAATCTGTTTTGGATAAGAAGTTGAAATATTTGTTGTAGGTCAGAATTCCTTCCTGTGTGAACTCATGAAAAAGTTTTTATATCAAGTATATGGTCTGCCTTATGACTAAGATCATCTTGCAATAGACTGCTTGCTTTAAAATATGCACATGCTTAAGATATTTTAACTTAATTAAAACCGACCGATCCTGTGGGATTTTTTTCCTGCATCAATCATCCATCCATTGTGATGAATCTTTGTCTCCCCAGTATTTGTGCGTTGAAATTGCAGCCCCCAACTGATGATGCTTGGAAGAGGAGCCTTGGGGAGGTGACTGGGTTGTGAGGGTGGGGCACTCACGAGTGGAATTACTGCCATTATGAAAGAGACCTCAGTCACAGCCCTGGCTGCCACAACAGAAAGATTGCCCTTGACCTAGACAGCACGCCCCCAGCTGACACTGAATTCACTGCTCCTTTGATTTTGGACATCCCAGCCTTCATAAATTTAAAAATTTTCTGTTTACAAAAATCCCTTTAACCTATTGTATTTTTTAATAGAAACCTGAATGAAGTAAAATATCTATGAATTACTCATCACCATTTTCTCTGCTAAAATTTATGGATCGTAAAAGGAGGTAGATAAATAAAGTACAAAATGAGGAACGCTCTTACTGTTTTAAACACATAGTACCACGGGCTCTCCAGAGGGTGAAGATAATCACTCAGCTTGGTCTCAAAGTGCACAATCAAATTAGAACACGCGCTTCCTTGAGAGAGGAGATAGCCTTGGCTCACCTGTGCACTGTTGTTTAGGGTCTCCAAGAGACAGAGAACTGTGTCATCAAAAATGCCAGCTATCCCAAACAAATTGGCAGAAAGCAAAAAAGAAAAAAATCCACCCCAGGGCCAGGGAGCTGGCCCAGTGGGTTTGAGCAGCGCCAAACAGGGCAGAGACAGAATAATCTCTGAAGACTGATGATGGTCAGCCAGTGTAGCTCAACAAACAGCGTGAGCTGTCCAGGTTCAGTGAGAGACCCTGTTTCAAGAGAATAAGGTGTGAGAGTGAACTCCTAATGTGTGTGTCCAAGGCATATGCACCCATACACATACATTCACACACATGAACACACACGCATACTGCACACCATAGTATCCCACACATGCAACATGCCCACCCACATACACACCCAGTGAAAACACAAGCTACTGAAATACATTTTACATTGACAAAGGCTGTCTGCTGAGGAAAGATGGCTGAACTGAACAAAGCAGTGTGCTCAGTGGTACCTTTTAGTGCCAGCTCCTTGTCCTCTCATCGGCTGGAAAAAGACAGTTTACAGGCTGCTACCAGATGGAGACCACAAGACTAGATACAGAGGTCTAAGTTTGGAGTCATGAAATTGACTGAACTACATGAGTGACATAGTGTGAGTTATAATGCAGAGAATAGAATTGATTCCTTGGATAGCTTGGAGGAAGACTATATATGACTTGGAGAATAACTAGACATGAGAATAAAGAAGATATCCCAGTAGATATTTCGAAATATGAATCATGTCAGGCAAGCAATCTTGATCGACAGATTTAAAAGTCAAGGGAATTAAAAGTGTGTGTCCTGTGGTTGTGTGAGAACACGGAGGGTGAGTAAATAAAACAGGGAGAGAAGAGAAGCTTACATCTAGAGGACAGAGACCAAGAATGAACAATGGAAAAGCTAACACGCCTGAGTCAGCTGTTAGCTTCAAGGTGACAGAACATGGTCAGATTCTATAAATAATAATTGTGAAGGCAACTAGGCTTGAGAATTACTCATTCAGCAGATACTCAGCACCAATTATAAATCTGCTACATGCTAGGGATTGATCGTGAACAAAATGAATCTGCTTTTGCTCTCATGGAACTTGGAACGTCAGCAGGGAGGGTGACATTAAATCAACTATTAAAAGAAATGTAGAATTACCACTCTGGTAAATCTACAGAGCAATGATACAACACGACCTAACTAAAAACAAATTTAGTGAAAACTTGAAGAACAAATTCTAGATAAGTAGATCCCCTCATTTACAGCTTATTATTGTTTGTGAACTGCACTGCCAGTTTCCCTCAAGGAATTTTATTTCCTCATAGACATTAACCTACAGCTTTCACTAGAAGAATAATGGTTTAGCAAAAAAGTTTCAATCCCCAAATATCCCTGGTCCCTGACTCATCATTTAATCGAATTACCTGGGATAACTTTCTGAGCCTTAAGTTTCCTTATAGGTCTTCTCAGGTGCTCAAGCGAAGGTAGATGATGCACTTGAAATTATTTCATAAGGTGAATGTACTAGGACAAATATGGGTACTTATTATTTTGGGAAGCAGCTGTGGTATCCACGTGGTACTTTTACTGGACCCAGTTGTTAGGCTGACTTGTTAGCTGTGTTCTTGGTTCTGTCATTGATGGTATAAAGTCGGGTACTTGTCTA
The DNA here is from genome assembly GCA_004024765.1 of Zapus hudsonius. NCBI lineage: Eukaryota > Metazoa > Chordata > Mammalia > Rodentia > Dipodidae > Zapus > Zapus hudsonius. The sequence continues at coordinate 8,006 of PVHP010029227.1, forward strand.
ACTTCTTTTCCTATTGGCGAGAGAATAATAGTCTGTGCCTCACAAACATGGGGTCATGTAGGAGCGTGTAGGAACATGTGGAAACATGTAGGAACGTGCTTAGCAATGCATCTAGCTCAGGCTGGTCAACTGGACGGGAATGCTAGCTCCTTCTGGCTCTGGGTTAATAAGCTGTCAATGATTGTTTAAATTTGAGGAATAGCAGATGTTTACGTACAGTGTTGTGGACCTTAGTTAACTAAGAAACTAGCAGAGCATAGTCAAATACACGCTCCCTTTTCTGCTCTAGATCTAGGTTATTTCTCTAGTAGTTCCCTGGCTCCACCTATAACCAACTAGTCTTCTCTAATCATGTCTTGAATTCTGTGCAAAGTGACTTTTCCCTTCCTTGCCCTGAATAGCTACTATTCATTCTTTAAAATTAAGTTTAAAAGTCATTTCCTTCAATATCTAGCACATAATATGCATGCAGTGAAGGAATGTGGGAGCAAAAGTTGCTTCTGAATCAAATATTTAGAAGTAAAGGAGGAATTATTGCTCATAGAGATAATTACCCTCAAACCTATAAGCATTGCGAGGTGAATTATTGGTGCTATTATCTCTTATGCACAGGCAGTTACAAATGCCTATTGCTTAAAGATTGTCTGCCATAATTTAAAATTACATTTTCAGTAGGATTTAAAACACTAATTGCTTTAATTTGACTTTTCTGCTGATTTTCCTTAATTATAAATTGACATCCATTTATTTTATATAAGTAGCTTACCAATCTTGACTTTCTGACCTTTGGAATATTCAGCACTTTCTATTTATTTAAGAGGACAAAGGCCCCACCCCCGTGGGGTGAGCAATTATTCCTTAATGGGGGAAAGACCATTCATACTGAGGACATGCTGAATGCCTGGCTGGGATCCAGCAGCAGGAGAAGTCATTGAGTGTTGGTTAATCCTTGTTATTATTCTCATCATGCTTTCTGCCAAATACAAAGATAAAGTTTGTGGAGAAACATAACGATAAGGAACTGTTGGCCAGAGGACATCTGGAAACAAATAAGGGGGTGGGGTGGGGAGGGGCTGGATCACCACCTGTGCCCTGGCCAGGCTGCCATGATGCATCTGTAAACACTCTCAGTAGAAAGGTTGGGTAGGATGGGTGGATTTATTGGGCCTGGGCATTTGGAATGATTTAGAAAAGACTTCATTTCTCTTGCTACCAACACCACGTTCTGAAATGCGTGTCGGTGGAATCTCAGGTCTTAGCTGGAAGAAACATGGAGAAAAAGGGCAGTGGATTCAACATCAACTGGCCCTAGCTGGAGGCAGATGGGTCACTCAAGGTCCTTGAAGCCTTTCAAAGAATAAAGAGGGTGAATTAGAATATGAGCCCAGAGGGCCCTTTGAGATGCGGTGTTTGACCAAGTGTCACAATGACAGAGCTTTGTTATAAACTGGACACATGGGCTGAGTTGGGCCTGAGAAAAATTAGTGTATGAAGTTTTGCTTGTTGCTAATTTTCTTCTGAAATTTAATTTCTTTTAGCTTTATTTTGGATGCAAACCTATTGGTGAATAGGATTTCCTGACTTTGTTTTTTGTGATTACTTCCATAGGAGGACTCATGTTAAAGGTGAATGTTTTAATTACTAGAATGCATTATCGAATCAGCATTGGTTCATTACTTATAATGAAGGTTGAGTATAAGGCTTTCTAAAAAACCAAAAAGATCCTCTTTCCTCTAAAAGTTTGGGCAGCTGTGGTGACTGTATTCTGTGGTGACTGCTTTCTGGATGTCCATTCCATTCTGAGTGTCACTGTCATTTGCCTGCCACTTAGTCCACACGAGGAAGTAATAAATAATATTTTATATTTTTGTAAGTACAGAAATATTTGGTATATGCTTAGGAGAAGGTCTGCTGAGGTAAGGAATATGTAGACTCAATTCCCTAATGTATTGCTGAAATTACCTTGTAGAATGACGACCAGATTACATTCCTACCAACTGTAGCACCCAAGTTTCCTCATTTTTCACATGCTTGCTAGTGTTTGATTCATATATTTTGAATAGAGGCATCTCACACTTTTAGCTTGTTTTAGCACTATAATAATAATTATCAGCATGAAAGTAAATGATTGGATCTATACAGCAAGACTTAGAAAGAAAGGGAATTTATTTGCAGTTAGCTTCCAAATATTTTATAATAAAATTGTTAATTCAGGACAGTGTTTCTTGGATATCTGCATCTTTTCTTGCTTAGGATCCTGGTCCCCTCATTTATTAAATGTGCTTAAAAATTGGAAGAACCAATTTAAATATTTAAAGATGGTCTAAAAGCAGCCTCTGGAACTCGGAGGAAGCAAGTGGAGTTAACAGCAGCACATTTGATGGGTGCAAAGGTCTTTCAAACTGTTAAAGGGAATATACTCTTACATACTATTCAATTTTCTTTCTTTTAAGGTTTTGAGTGAAATGTCAGTAAGATTCTGAGTCACCCACTCCATAGAAGTTGTGGGATTAAGATGAATAGGCAGTTTATATTCTTGCTGCTTACTTGAAAATCTTCTGTTTGTTTTTAATGTTAGTATCGTGATGACTTTAGCGTCCTTCTTTTTTTCTGTGTCTTTCTCTTTGGTGTCTGTGGAAGCATTTCCACAATTCTTCATTTCTGTTTGTTTCCTGTTGGCAGTTTTTCGTCTCCAGCCCAGGTATGTCCACAACAAATGGGATTTGAAAGTATTGTTTAAATAGTAAATTGAGGCTACAAGTAATAAAATAACCAAAAGCCAATATATTTTTTTTTGATAGGAATAGCCAAGTCATATGTAACTTGCAGAGAAGGCTTTAAGTAATGCATGAGGCTGTGGATTGTGACCACTAATCTTTCTTTACTTCGAGTTTGTGATAGTTTGAGAGCCTGGAGCCTTATTCTATAGTTCCACTTATTTTGTTTTTTTTTTTCCTCCCTGAAATTTCTGGTATTGAATCTCATTTTTTGATCCCATTAATCCCACTGACTGAAGAAATAATTACCTTTTAGTTTCTTTTAACTTGAGAGAAACAGAGACAAGCTCAAATTACCTCACTTAATGGGGTTTATTGTAATGGTACCCTGGGAAATAAGGAAGCAAGATTAATAGTTTCAAACACCACATCTTTGGGGCTCAAGAAGATTGTGGTGTATTTTAGGATACAGTTGTTTTTAATGGTATGTGTATATGCATGTATTGTGTGTGTGTGTGTGTGTGTGTGATGAGTGCATGTTCATGTGTGTGAGTGCAGACAAGTGGAGGTCAGAGGACAGCTTTGGTTGTTGGACTTCACCTACCTGTTTGAGACAAAATCTTTTGTGGTTATACCACTGTGTTTGCCAAGCTAACCACGAACTTCTGGGAGACTCTCCTGTCTCTACTTCCCTTCTCCATAGAAGCTTGCTGGGATTATGGTGTATCTATTTGGATTACGAACGCTCACTCTGGCATCTGGCTTTTATTTGGGTTCTAACTCGGGCATGGTGCTTGCCTAGAACCACTTCAGCTGAGCACTGCTCCTGCCCCCAGGTGCATTCTCGAGAGCTCCGACACACTGATGCTCAGAAACTCAGTCTTCTCTGGCCTCATGCCAACTTCATGTGCATAGTATTCCTTGCACCTCTGCTCCGAATACTTAGTCCTAGCCCCCCGTCTTTTAAATTAAAGTTCAAATCTCTCCCCGCTCTCCCCCAAATGGCAGTGGACTTAATCATCTCCACTTTAAAACCACAGACTGCCCAACTAGGCTGAGTATGTGTATGGAATTATCTTATGTTTTGCTAACCAGTTTTCAATCTCTGCCTCTGGGTAATGCTCATCTCTAGTCCAAACCTCATGGATAGGATATCAAGATCTCTTATGTGTGACAAGAAAGATTGCTTTGAAGCAAGGTAGAAAGTACCTTGCTTTACCAGACAAATTCAGATTACACCTGATCGTTCTGTTACACATCAGTTCAGGAGAGGCTTTCTTCATCTATGGGCATTTTCATGTCTGAGATGATTTCTTTTTCTAAGAAGTCCTTTCAAAACAAATGTTTCAAACTTGTTCTGTATTTTCTTGGAGTTTCCTAGTTCAAATTCTGAAACTTGTATATCTTCAAAAAATGCCTCACTTAAGAAAACCAGTGTGTGTGTGTTGGGGGGGGGTTGATTATCCTATAGCTCATCTTTTCATCCCTCCTTCTTATCTCTCATTTCCTTCTTCCACAGATATTTACCGATTGCCTATTACATCATTCTCTGTGCTGGATGGCGGATAAATAGTGGTGAATAGGACACACATATTCCATCAGTCAGTATGTCCTTTGTAGAAGGCAGGATCCAAGCAAGCAATTCTACATGTAATGAGTGAGTGCAAAGTCAAGGACAACACATTTGTAGGAGAGTCAGGATTAGAATTTGAGGTCTGTTCTGCTCACTTCTCTACCACAGCCTGGGACATGAGCTGGTGGAAAGAAACAGGTTTAGTCAAGGAAAATGGAGCAGACTATCAATCTCAAATGCCCATTTTTGATGGCTCAGGGAGTGGGAAGAGCTTTGATGGGACACGGGATTATCGTGAGACAGTGGTGCGAAAGTTCATGGCTGTGCAGGGTTATTATGGTCAGGAAACAATCTCTTCTTGATGATTGTGAGGAGAAAGAGTTGGACAGAGAATATCATGTGAGAAGGATGGCTGTTAAAAGACAAACGGAGAAAAAAGTAGTCAAAAAATTAGGGAAAAGGTGGACACAAAAGCCAGAATCTCTAATTTCCCTCATCCCACCCACCCTATCCCACCTCATCCACCCCATCCCATCCCTATCTCATCCCCCATCGTATCCCATCCCACTCCTTCCCATCTCATTCTACCCCCACCCCACCCCACCCCATCCCATCCCATCCCCCAATTCTCCTTTACCTAAATAGCTGATGTAATTCATTTGTTGTTCTGGATGTTTTTCTGTACTTTCACAATGACAGTATGAATGCTGTTTCCTGGGGCACCGTTTAATCCCCCTTGATGAACCCCTTACTCCATTTCCCTGGAAATGGGGTCCTGTCTATGTCTATTGTTCTGCCTGCTTTGAGCTGAGTGGGAGCAGAGCTGAGTATTTTCCAGGGAGGGTCTTGGCATGATGAGGCCTGTGCAGGTCCAGGTGGGAACATCGCAGGAGACTTTGCGCTCCTGTAGCTAGTTAAATAGAACCTAAGAAGAGTTTCTCTTCAGCAAATGTGATGACAGAGGTTGGAAACTAAAATGAAGTGGTGTGTGTGGGGGTGGGGGAAGAGGCTCTTTCAAATTGACCACAGTTTGAGTGGGACTGGTTTGGTTACACAAGGAGAGTAGGTGGTGGGAAAATCACTGAGAAATAGGCAAGTTGTCATTCTCATGGATTGCATTTTATGTGTAGGGGAGGGGTAATCATCAGGTCATCACAGCGAATGCTCTAAGGAGAAAACAAGCAGGCAACGAGATAGTGACTTGGAAAGAAGTTAGAGAAATTCTCTCAGAGGAGGCATAATTTGGCTAAGACTTTCATTGCAAGAAGGAGGCAGCTACCCATGGTTATGGGAATGGAAAGAAAACAATAACTTTAGCAATGGGGTAATTAGAATAGAAGATGAGGCCAGAGAAACAGGCAGAGTCCAGATTACAGAGAGTCTTAGCTGTTGTAGACCATGATAAGAATGATGGATTTTATACTATGGACCATGGAGCTTGTACGTGGATGAATGGACTCCTTTCATTTCACGAGAGAGCCTCATTGCTATGATTAAAACTTAATTAAATCAGTATAATATCGTGCTGGAAGGGTTAAGAGGCTGACAATGTCATTTCAGGCCATGGAGATATTAGGAAGAAATGACAGTCTGTGGAGAAAGAAATTACCTCATGCTAAGTTTAAGGAGGGTCATAGTGAAGCATAAAAATTGCTGGCTGAAAACAGAAAATAAAAACAAAAAATTGCTGGCTAATAATTTTATATAGAGTTTCTCTTTAACATTTGAACACTTTGGCACTTATGTCAGGGGGTGAGGAGATCTGCTTGCCTCAATTCCCCTGAGCAGTCACTACAGAAAGACAATCCACAGAACCCATGGCATGGGAAAGGAAAAGTCCAGTTTTACAATGCTGGATATTTGAAATTTGGGATTGAGGCAATTATATTGCTAAGCTTCTCTTGATATCAGCAAATAATGCCCAATCAGAATTTCAGGTTGCATATAGATTAACTAGAAACAATCCTTACATTACCAGATTCTTAAACTTTCAAAGTAGTACTCATTAGTTGTCTGTGGAAACACAAAATCAAATTTAAACAAATTTAAAGAAAGCAAATGATCGGATGCTATTCTTTCTAGACAGCAAGATTTTAAACAAGCAGAGAAAAGGTTCAGACAACACTCAGGGAACGGACAAACATGGAAGTCTAGTCTGGGTCAGTGTGCTGCCTTTGCTTTAACAGCTAGTTTAGGTGAAAGTGAAATCTCCTCAGTAAGAAAAGTCATCAGAAGAATTGTCCATCCATGAATCACAAAGACCCAGAAGCTCAGAGCAACCTTTAGACTGGCATGGAGAAAAGGGAGTGGAGAAAGTGGTGAAGGAAAGGAGACAGGGCTGGGAAGAGCTGAGTCCTTGGAATCCGTGGGCTTGGGGAACAGGTCCTTTGTGGTCTCTGTGTGTTAGGAGACGACAGGAATGAGTGTGATGGACTGACACAAGAGAGTTATAGACCGCGAGGGGTTGGTTCCAGATCCTCCTCAGGGAATCTACTTTCCTTATATTAAAGGCATGATACTTACACACAACATAATTACATCCTCTTGGATCCTTTAAGTCATTGCTTGATCACCTGTGTTCCCTAGAGCATGTAATGTTGTGTAAATAGTTGTCTCATTGCATTCATACTGGCTAATATAGAAGATAAATAGTTTGTACATGATCAGTACTTTAAAAAATTTACATCTGACTTTATTTCCAGATACAGCTTATTTTTTAAAAAGCAACATACTTTCTGTGGGTATAAAACTATCAGTTTAGAAAATCGAATTATACAAAACACTACATGTATTGTGGGACAGATGCATTTGTCTTTGGTAACATACGTTAAGTGGCCCTAATTTCACAGAAACTATAAGGAAGCCACAAGTGTGACACTGCCATCGAATCGTGGCCTGGGGCCTTGTGTCTGAGCACAGTTGCAAGAGTAAGAGGCTCACCAGTGAGATCTATGGAGAAGTGAGCTCCGAAGGGGCTCATCACATAGGTAGGCAGGACACAATTATAAGATCCAGGCAATTCGCAAGAGTTACCAACAGTTTCTCCTTCTAGAAAGAAGCAAGCATTTAGAAACTCCTTGCAGAGGAGGCTGTTAGAGCAATAGCAGAGAGTGGCAGGTCAGATGTAGTGGACGTCATTATCAGTCGTGGTTGGTTTCTAAATTCTGGCAGCAAGTTGACTTCTCATTGATGTCAGGTAATTACAGAAGAATATAAAAATGCCCATCCCAGCAATCATATACTATAATGAACACATAGCACCTCAAAATTAGCCATGTGAGGCCTGCAAAGTTTCAGGGGAATAGAGGATAACTTTTCTTCCAGGGCTGCTATAGAGTAGCTCTTGGGGCCATTTTTTAAAAGCACCCCCATACAGCTCTGGCCTTTGCTAGGCACTCCATTGACAGATGAGCCAGTCCTATTTGCTGTGTTTGCTTTCTTCAGGTTGTGCGGTTCCTGCTTCATCTTGGCTAGCTCCCCCCTTACGAGCTCATTGCTTTGAACAGCCTTCTTGCTCCCAGTCAGGATAGTGAGCACAGTAGGTGAGAGATGCCTGACTTCTGGGGTAATTTTTTTCTGGGAGGTTTTTCGAACTAGCAGTTCTGTTGAAGAAGTAGTACACCAGCACATCTTGGTTGCCTGAATAGGAGAGGGGCTTAGATAGTCATAGTGTTCCTGCCCGGTTTTGTCCCACGAAGCCAACTCTATCTGCCATTTCCATCCACTTCAGTGTCTGCCACATTGTTCTCATCACCTCTGGGAACTGGTCTCATGTCTCCCCCACCTCCAGTTCCATCACCAACAATAATTAGGTTTTTTTTTCTAGGTGTTAGCCATGGCTTACAAATTTGCTATAAAACTTAGGGCCTATGGAACAGTATAAAGTATCTAACTTTTCAGATAAAAGACTAGGGTATGCCATTTAACATAGCCTGCCTGTGAATTTCAGGCTCCAGCTCATGAAGTCTCAGCGGACTAAGGAGGCAACCGCAGGTGGTGGTACTGAGCAGGAGTCAGGGCAGGGTGGAAGGACACACCTTTTTTTTTCCTGAATGTTTTTGATCTGCTATTGGATGCTGTTTGGAACCTGATCACATGAAGAGCCAACTATACAAGCAGTCACAGACAAGGAACTCCCCAGTTATCATAACAGGTGCTCTGAGGCCAGGAAGATAGACATTATTTTCACTGCATAGATGGGCCAGGGGAATGATGATATAACTTGTGCAATCTCAAAGATGTCAACACTTGAACTGGTAGGAGAGCCATGACAATCATATGTTCTTAATTCTGTAGCACAGTCATGATTTCAGATTTCTGCTCAGTGGTGCACAAAGAATATTTTTATTTGCGAAACCATGTGTCTTGACTTAGTAGAGGCCATGTGTTTTGGGGTCCTGGTCTATCACTCCTTACCACATCATATTCTAGAAGGAATTTGTCAGATTTTGTAACTTTGAAAGATATTATCCCATAGTAAGTTGACTTAACTAATAGCTAACAGGAAAGTGGAATTCTTGCAATTAGGACGCTTTGCCTTGAAATTATGGGTGTCCATTGGGCATCCTATTTGAAGTGGAAACTTATGCAATATGATTAAACCATGTTTCCCAGAGTGGAATTTGTTTGACTTCAGTAATGAATATCTTGAGGAAAATCATAAGGGAAACACTGTATTTTCCCAAGTATTAGAAATAGGGCTGTGCAGTTACTATCTTAGAAGGAGGAGAATGCCATGGTGTGGTGTTCATGTACTTGCCTTTGGGATAAGAAAGCTACCTGTAATTTAGCATTTAGGAACTACCTTGTCTTAAAAAATAAAGATACAATAAAATTCAGCTGGAAGCAAAGGATCTTGATGTGATATTCAAGCAGGTATAGAACAGCTTTGTGAAAAAGTGAGGAAAGGTAACTAGTTTTGTCTAGAAATGATATGTTGAGTAAAGATCCTGAATTCTTAACAATATAGTCTTTGAAAACAATAATTTTAAACTGAGGAGAATTTTCAAGAATATCTTATCTAAAGAACTTTTGGTTGGGTGATATAGTATGTGAACTGGGAATAATCAGAAAATAGTTCATGTAGATAAAATCTTATCTGTAGTGCTTTTTGCTGGACAATAAATAACAGTTTCTGGAAATCACTTATTGAATGTTTTCCTATATAAGGTAGAGGATTAAAACAAGTCTTCCCATCTCTGCCCTCATAAACTGACAGGCAAGTAGTGAAGCCAATATAGGCAACTGTGAGGAGCTGATCAGTCTTCCTTGACACTTCATGTCTTTGCCGTCAGTCAGCCAAACCACAGTCCTCATTTTCATGACCGAACCTCCTTGTCTAGTATCACACACACAGCTCTCACTTACTTAGCTTCTTCCCCTACTTCTGTCAATATTTCTGGCCCAGAATGTGGCTGTGGTTAGTATATCAGACAAAGAAGGTATCCAAGAAATCACACTAGCGCAGTATTGGCAGTCCCTCCGCCTGAATGCTGAGTTCTGAGCGTATGGCTGTTATTATCATGGAAAGGAGAGCTATGAGCAAGTAGCTGAAGTGCTGGAAGGGGGTGAGAATATTCTAGAAACTGGTAGATGATGGAAACCATAGTGAGGAAATGTAGCATAAGCGAAGGTTTTTCCCTTAGAGAAGCAAAAATAACTGAAGGGGGATTGTAGACAAAGGCCTCAGAATAGTGACTGGGAGAAAGAGATCATTCAGACTGTGTGTGTAGCCATGACTTGTGTTATCCCTAGAAGGTTACCAGGTTACATTTAAGACCAGCAGGTCAAGTTGAAGCTTAAGCCCATAGAGTTGCTAGAAGCAAGGTTTAATTGAAAAGGGCCTCCTCAGAGCAGATGGGGAGGAGCAGATCGGTCCAATCAAGTGTTGGCATTGGAGGGGCCATATAGGACAGGCCCAGAAGGAAAGGTAGAGAAGAAACTCAGGGGCAGTGGAGACAGAATCTGAGGGTTCTGTCAATAATTCATTCAGAAAATGTAGCAAATTCAGAGAGAGCAGAGAGGGATATAACAAGAAAAGAAAGACTGCTATTTTAGGTGATTTGAACTCAGTGGGCTGTGAATTACAGTGTTTACTATCAGCTCATAGAACTTAAAGTAAATGAACATGTTTCATTCTATTTTTCAATGTGTGTCAAGGAGAGCAATGACATTTGCCAGACATTTTACAAGAATCACACATATTAGTATGTATATTCAATTATATTGAATTTTTTTTTTGAGACAGGGTTTTGCTTTGTAGCCAGAGAAGGATTGAAACTTGCCAAGCGTCTCAATTTAACATTAGATGCTCAACCCTTCTCTTCCTGAGACTGAAGGCTGGAAGACCAGGCATGAGCTACCATCCATGCCCAGCTTAAGTGTACATTTCACTGAAGGAAGTAATCTCATTACTGAATGGAAATTAGTAGTAAATGACAAGCTGCTATTTAAATTCAACAATTAGAACTAACATTTACTAGAGGAATCAGAACTCATTACACCCTAAGTTCTTATTGGGAGGCTGGCATGAGTCAAGATTTTATTGTAAGATGATAGATGTATGAAAAAAGCCATTTTTTCATACATATCATTAATTCACAGATGAACAATACTATCTAAGTGAACTTTAATCTGCATGCTATAGGAATTGAATCCTGCAATCCTATAGAAGGTGGGGAAATTAATATTAATGGAGATTCAAAAGCTTCTTATTAGGAAATGATTAAAAAGAAATAAGAAACTCCTATGTCTCTTTCTTAAAAAATCAATCTTTAGGGCTGCTTCCCCCGTCCTTGCTCAGGCTGGTCATTTTATTGAAAATTACTGCCAGTACCATGTGCTGTGTTTAGGAAAAGGGTGCTGGAGGGGAGTAATTACAAGTACTTCTGGCCTTTCATCCAAACCCAGGAATTTTAAGTGACAGCTGTTTTAGGGACTTGTCATTCAATTAAGTGGCTTGAAATTCTGCCAGTGGGTAGAAACCCTGTGGTTCATATGAGTTTGCAGCCACTACGCCCGCACAGTCTCACCAGGCCCTCATTTCATTGAAAACCGCTGTTTTGCTGGCCAGAGGGATACTGGGAAGACATCCTGACCACGAGGTTTATTTCTTGAAGGCAAAAATCACAATGAAAACTGAACCTGAGTCGAGTAGAAAATGACGCCCCCACAAATGTGCAACATGGCAGTTAGAAATGAAGCCACTGCATGGTTTTAGTCTACTGACAATATGCAGAAAACGTTATTATTAGATGAGGTGACATTTTCTTTGTAATCTTTTCTTCCCTCCTGTCAACTGGAAAGCCCGTTTCTACGTCACCCGATGGTTTCTGCCTCTCTTTCATAAACGGCCTTGCAAAAGGTACACATAGAATCAGAAGAAAACAAAAAGCCAAGTACGTTCTAGACGCTGCAAATGAGGAGTGGGATCACCACAGAGAGTGAAGAGTCTGAAGGCATTTCATAGGCCAGGTCTGTGTGGCTATGTGCCCATGGAGGCTGGAGGCTGAAGACTAGGGGGCAGCCTCCCCAGTGAGGCTCACTCTGGACACTGGGGACAAGAGTGCCACACAGTCCATACCATTCTCCAGCCACCAGTGTGGTCCTCTCGCTGTGTTGCTTCTGGCTTATGCTCGGGTTTGTAATTGTCCTACCCTATATCTTGGAAGCCAAATCTTATTATTTTTTTATTGTCCATAATGAGTTACATTATTTAGTGGGCAAACAGTGAGTTGTTATCCCCAATTCCCCGATGCCCCCCCTCCTCCATCCCTAATCAGCTGGATATCCTCCTCCGTGGGTCGTCTGGATCAGTCCTTGTGACAGGGGACCATGGGTAGCCTAGTATTCAGCCAGGTTCTCCTGGCCCCCAAATATTATTTGTTAAGCCATCAATCCATATTCCATGGATACAATATTATTTTTACTTTGAAATATCATTCGACTTACCCTGATGAGATCTATTTTATGGATTAAGTATCTGATTTTAAGTTCCTTAGCATATTATCCTAAAACCTTTTCAAACCACGGTGCTAAATCTTGAATTTAAAACCATTGCTGACATAAATAAAGATATTATTTCTTAGAACCTCACCTAGTCGTGACCAGGCTAATAGTAACTACACAAGGTTTTCTGACCTAAATTTTATGCAATTGCAATTTAAACAAACATGTTGGATGAGTGTTGGGGACTAATGTAAGATAAAAATACATAATTATAGAAGATAAAATGAGGTTAAACTACCCTCATCTTTTATGTACATCCCTGATGTCATTCAAATTACTTATTGTCAGAATAATGTTGCTTTTATTTGAAAGTTAGTGGCCCAGAAGGCAACCTTTCTTATCAGGATGTGTCCTGCCCCAGGAGTTAGAGAGGCTTATTCTGTGAGAACAAAGGACATCTTCCTTCAAAAACTTGCCCTGTAACCCTAACCTGATACCTGTTTGCCTTCAGACTTCCACAGTAGATCTTTCCGCAGGCTCACAGAGGCATCTCCTCTCCCAGCTCCACATTTATCAGCAGGAAAAAAAGCAAACATCGCCATATCACAGGTACCCAGTGTCTGCACACCTATTATAGTGGAGGCCAGGGGTGACCTCACGGTGGCCCAAACCACCCACGAGTAGCCTTTGATGTTACCACATTCAACGTTTGAACTGCAAGAGTCCCATTTCCAGCCATCTTAGAAGTTATAGCAAAGAGGGTCCCATGTTAAAAGTCCTTTCTCTGCGTCAGGTAATGCATGGCAAGGCTGTCCTTTTCCCTGCTGTTAATGGAGGCATTCCGTCCTCTGTCCTCTACACTCATCCGCACGCCTCGTGTCTGTCACCAGCAGATAGATGGTCTGGGAAGAGAAGGAACCCTTAGGGAAAAATGAACTCTTCATTTTACAAGTTGAAAAACATGTTCCACCAGAGATCTTTGTGCATTGGCTTTCCCCAGAACAGTGGCTGACATTCATAGTTGAGGTTAGCTGCTCAGTGGGTTTATAGGACTGTGAGGGTTGTCACAAAGGGATGGGAATTAGCAAGAGAGGCAAAGAATCCAGGAGCTCCAAATTCCGTTGTCCAGACTTAAAGCTGGTGATTTCTGAAGCAGGAAGACAGTTTAGCAGTAAAAGTGCACAAGAACTTGATTATTACAGACGATCAGAGAATCAGAGCCCCAATGGGAAAAGATTCAGGGATCACATTATATCCAGTATAGGACGGTGTTGAAAAGTTTGGAGGCGTCATCCTTCACTGTGGCACACACATATGTACATATACATGAGAGTTTAATCTTGTGTTAAGACACTTAAAGGCCACTTTTATTTATATGCTCATAGTGATGGTGTATCTTTGCTATGTGAGAGTGTCTTGTACTCAAACACTTGATAGAATGTTTGATAGAATGTAGCTGTCATTCCACTTTTCATATGAAACAACCAAGGCCCAAGAGTAATTAAAGCAATGCATCAACGTTCACCCGAGTCCAGTAGAAAATGATGCCACCCTTCAGTAACAACACACTTGGGCCAGGAGGACCAGGCTGAGTACTAGGCTATCCAGGATCCCCTGCTACAAGGACTCATCCAGACAGTCCACGGAGGAGGATATCCAGCTGATCGGGGATGGGGAGGGGGAGAATTGGGGAATTTGGGATAACAACTCATTATTTGCCCACTAAATAATGTAACTCATTATGGACAATAAATATATATTTTAAAAAATGATGCCCTCCACAAATGTGCACCATGGCCATTAGAAACGAAGCCATTGTGTATGTCTTGAGTCTGCTGAGAATCTGCAGAGAACGTTAGTATGAGATGAGGTGACATTCCTTCAAGATGCCAAATGTCTGGGATGTGGCAGAGGATCCGAAGCCAGACATTGGGTTACTTATTGCTGCCCTAAGCTGTAATATTGACTTCCCTGTTTACCTTCAGACGTCCACAGCAGATCATTCCCCAGGCTCACAGAGGCCTCTCCCCTCCCAGCTCCACATTTATCTCTAGAGGTACCTGACTGAGGAAGTCAGAGCTAAGTTTTGTGTTTCTCACGAGTTTTAAGATGGATTACTCATGTTTCAATTAGAGAAAAATACTGTTTTGTATTGGCATTGCTTCATGTGTGTCACAGTGATGAACACACCACTGGTCAGCTTCTTTTTTTAAAAAAATATTTTATTTATTCATTTTCAAACAGAGAGAGAGAGAGAGAGAGAGAGAGAGAGAGAGAGAGAGAGAGAGAGAGAGAGAGAGAGA
>PVHP010029228.1:0-22332 GCA_004024765.1 Zapus hudsonius
AGAAAGAAAAAAATCTAAAAGTTAACCAAATTTAAAAACTTGTTGAAGTGTTTCTACATTCTATAATGAAGAATTGTCATCCAAAATTTTTAGTAACATTTCATATCTAATAAAGGTCATTTCTGATAGCAAGAAATATTGCACCTGGCTCTAGTAATATCAGAAGAAGGAAAATACAGTTAATGTTATTCAAAATTATGCAAATGAGGAAACAATTTTAATTGTTCATAATTTCTTCAATGTCAATAATTGTTTTGTTCTTTAGTATCACTGACAGTCATTACTTCATTTTGATAATGTGTCCAAAACTATAATGAGACATCAAAAAGAGTTCAAAGAAACATGCTACTTACCAGCTGTCAAACAATGCTATGCCTTTTATGAGTTTAAATAATTATACTAATTACCTTCTGAGTGGTGCTTATGATGGTTCAGAGTGCTAAAACATTGTTTTTATATCATTTAACCTTCAAATCCATGGGATATATTATTTTACCTTAATTAATAATAAAATTATTATCTAGTGAACAATCCATCCTCATACACAATTAATAAGGATGGTACTAATGATCTTGCCAAAGACCACCCTTATTTGAAAATCTGTCTGTTTATCACCAACTATAATGAGTACAGTCATCCTTCAGTATTATCAAGGTTGCTTATCTGTGGATACTAAAATTTCCTAAATAAAAAAAAATACAATTTTGTAGTTCTTTAAAATAGCCTGTTCACAAAATTTGTGTTTTAAATGGCCACTTGATACCCAGTGTGATATAAATAAATTCTGTGTAAATTGTAAATAGTTGGACTGTATATTATTTCAATGATGACCAAAACGTGTTGCACAAATTCATTATATATACTATCTTTTTTCTAATAATTTTAAACAAGTTTGGTTGTTGCCTTTTATATTTCTTATGGAAGTAAATTTATTTTAAAAGATTAAGTTACTTATATTCTGTTTTTCTAATTTACATTTTATAGTTATATTTTAGGCATCTGAACAGTGCAAATTATATTTACAAATGTGTTTGCTCAAGAGACCTATCACCACAGCAAGTCAGATAAGCCGTGAAAGGTCAATGGAGACACACACTAACGATACCCAACACAACCCAAAGCAGAAGTCCAAAGTTGCTTAAGATCTCAAAAATAAAGCAGACTTAAAACTCACCCACCATGACTCCGGGAAAGGAGTGGAAGAGGGGTGGAAAGATGTAAGAGCCATGGTGGGGGAGAATATCCAGAGACATTGTCTCCAGCCCCTGCCCTCTGCAAAAACACACAAATGAGAAAAGAAAAAAAACCTGGCTACCTCTTGGCAATTCATAACCTCCTACCCCATGGAATAATCCAATATGCCCATGGAGGAGGACCCCAGTAAGTTGGAGACAGAGAGGAGTGAAATAGAGGACCATCACAAGATTTGCGCATCCAATGTATCTAATTAGTGACAATAAAGATATTAAAAAAGTGTTTGCTGGTTGTGGATTGTGGAAGCACAATTTTATCACTCCCCACCAATTCAATGTTTTAGAAAAAATCTCAACTCTTATTCATTTCATTCGCTGGACCAAGAATGCCAAAACCCTTTATATTCAGAATTAAATCTCCTACAAGAGAAAGATTAGTATCTCAGATCCTGAATTACATTTAAGAAGTGAGTAGTGATTTGGGGAAATGCATTATTATTTCTTTAGCCATAGATTTTTTTTCATTTCTTATTTCTGGTGCTTCTACTGAAAATCATAAGCATTTTGGCTTATTATCTTCAAGAGAACCCATTTATATGCCTTTCTATGTTTTCTCTCTCTGTGTAATATAGAGTATTTCAAAATAGCCCATGACTTTTCAGGTTTAAAAGTTGTTTAGTTTAAAAAAATAAAATGTATTCAGCTCCAATAATGAGTCCATATGTGGAATATCCAGATTTTAATACCTCACATGAAACAGTTGCAGCAGGGAATGCTGTGTAGTTTAGGACCCCTTAGGGGTGAATAAATTTAAGTCAATGACAGTGGATATTATGCTTCTGAAATACAGCCTCTCAGAGGAGTTTCCCAGCAATGCTGGTAAACATTGAGCCATCTGTGTAATTGCTCTGTGCTGTTTTCATTCCTTCAACTTAAAAGGCATATTTTTTATTAAAAAGCCAATATTAGAAACAGATTACTCTGAACAAAATTGGCACAATTTATCGGAAACTTGTGTATCAGAATCTCATTGGCTAAATCACATCTGAATTAAGTGTCTCTTTGTGAGTAGCTTCCTCCTACAATGAAGTCAGGCACCACGATCCTTCTGTTTCATGATTTTGAATTCCTCTGAACCTGGATGCAGTTGACGTTTTCCTAGAGGAAGGACCCAGAGAGTGGGGGTGTGCAGTCCTTTAAGGACTGAAATTTCTTTAACTGACATGTGTGCTGGACATTGATGACTCAGAACACAGAGCCTCCCAAGGCTGAAAAACACCAAAGTTATTCTTCTCCCAAGAGTTTATCTAAAACAAATAATTGCCCAATAAAGAGACTGAAAGGCTCTCAGATGTTTGCATCTCTGAAATTCCATTCCAGCCTTCAACTCACTCTGGTATTGGCTGAGGACAGGACACATTACAGATCCATTATTCTCCCAGTTTCGAACTTGTAGAAAATATACACTGAGAAATGTTTCATTTCCCTTTCTGTTATGCTGATTTCTTTTCTTTCTGATAAATGGTGTTCCACAGAATATTTTCTTAATAAACTGCATGCATAGATGCCTTTCATTGGTACAGCCATATATAGAGAGAAAGGTAAAATATGGAATATCCACCAGTGTATCCAGAGTTATAGAAGGCATACACAACACTGCATCCACATACTTAAATATGTTTGCTAATATCAATCATTCATTTTTATCACACATATTTTAATGTACCTAGTATATGCCTTACAAAACATTGAAAAGATTAAAGATAAGATCCATGCCTCAATGATATTCATATCACCAGGAAACATATAGAAATAAATACATGCTTATATATTGTGGAGTAAATTTTATATTGAAGATTCAATGAAAATAGTATGGGATTACAAGGAAATGATATTAAAGTTAAAATGAGAGAATAAGGAAATATATCCAGTGTTTATATTTAGCTACATTGTAGGATAATGAAAATTGTTCCCTTCCAACAAGCTTGGTAGAAAAAAGATTGAGGGACTGATATGATGGCTTCAATTGATTGTCAACTTGGAAGGACCTGGGATCATCTGTGAGGGGTTCTCTAGTTTAGGGTAATTTTTATCAGACGTATCACTTACACTGTGGTCTCCAGGCCAGGACTGAATAAACAGTGAGCTGAGAATCACCAGGTATTGCTCTCTGCTTCCACCTCATGGATTGAATGTGACCAGCTTCCTATTTCCCCCTATTTATTTTTTTAATTATGTGCAAGTAAAGGGGGGAGGGAGAAAGAGAGAGAGAGAGAGAGAAAGAGGAAGAGAGAGAAAGAGAGAGAGAGAGAGAGAGAGAGAGAGAGAGAGAGAGAGAGAGAGAGAGAGAGAGAGAAAATGCTACCATTTTGGACTATAACCTGGAACTGTCACTTGAAATTAAAAAGAAAAATCTCTCTTTAAACTGATTTTTTTCAGGCATTTGGACCCAACATTGAAAAGGTAATTGATACAACAATAGAATATGTTCTCCATTCAGAAGATCACATAGCATGAGCAACATGTAAGTAGTGAAAGCCACTTACACAATACATCAAAAAGGATAATAAACACTTAAGTATGACCTATGCACACTCTCCCACGTGAGATATAATCAGTAGATAGTTGAGAATGGCATTTATACATATATGCATGGCAAATGTATAGACTTCTGCATCTCTTCAAGAAGGAGCAGTCTTATTCATGATTGTTTATTGCTTTATTGTTGAAAGTTCACATTATCAAACAGGATGCATTTAATCAAAACACAGAGGATGTGCAAAAAGCAGGAAATGGCAAAAGTTTTCATCAAGAAATTTAGAAATGCAGTTATGCATCACAGATTTTTTTTTTTGTTTTTTTGAGGTAGGGTCTCACTCTAGTACAGGGTGACCTGGAATTCACTATGTAGTCTCAGGGTGGCCTTGAACTCATGGTGATCCTTCTACCTCAGCCTCCCAAGTGCTGGGAATAAAGGTGTATGCCACCACTCCCGGCTCACAGATCCTATAGATTAAGGAAATCATGAATAGAAAACTTCCAAACCCTTAACCTTGGAAATTATTTTCAGTCATACAAGTACAAAGAATAATGTAAATGGAATGTTTAACTTCTGAAACACGTGTTGGACTGTATTTCATTGCAGGTGGGAAAATCCAAATAGACAATCCCTGTACTTTAAAGAACTTGTGTTTCGCTGGGGCAAAACATTATACAGAAATATATTACATTTCAGAAATGATGAAGAAATAGAGCAAGTGTAGCTAGAGGTACCTAGTGTTTTCTCATTGTGTTTTCAATGAGATAATCAGTGAAAGCTCTTTGAAGAGGTGATATTGTGGCAGAAAATGGAAACAAGTAAAAGCTGGACCAATTTGGATGCCTGGGAAGAGAAAACAATAAGTAGAAAGAGGTTGTGATGAAGACTCCGGGTATGTATGGAGGGAAAAGAGGAGAGAAGGTGAATATAGCCCTGAAATATCTGGACAGTGTGTTGTCTTGTTACCATAACTAGACTCCAACTAGAGCACAGTCAAACAGAAGAATCATCTCCTATTTAGGCCACAAAGAAATATCTTAGTAAAACAACATTGAGAAGAATATATTTTGAAATACCTTAACAGAATGTTTATTAACTGGGCATTTAGTTATTTTACAAAATTACTTTTAAAATCCTGTTTTGCTATATGACATTCGCTTTTACGTTTCTTTGTGGTTTAAATTTATTGCATATTTTATTGGTTTTCATTAAGACATTTATATTCACATAAATATATCATGTACTTTGAATGTATACTTCCCATACCTCTCTATCATCTTGTTCCTTTCCACCTCCATTACTCCATTTATTCACCTAAACAGTTTCATATATATATATATATATATATATATATATATATATATATATATATATATATATATATATATATATATATATATATATATGATCAAAGTTTCCTTCAAAGAACACTGCTAGTAATATTAATGTTTCAGACTGACAATTTGCTTAATATCTACTTTCCTGCAAACATCATAGCTATGTTCTTTATGGCTGAATGCAATGGTGTTTAGAGGTCATGCTCTTTGTGCATTCATTTCTTTGTTGTTTAACACAGCTTCTGTAGAATATTGCTTTTTGATAAAGTGTAAATTATTTTATTCCCAGGACCCACATAAGCCAGACCCACAAGGTAGTGGCCCTGTTGTTCTCTCTCTCTCTCTCTCTCTCTCTCTCTCTCTCTCTCTCTCTCTTTCTCTCTCTCTGTCTGTCTCTCTCAGCTTGAAAATGAATAAATAAAATATTTTTAAAAGTAAAAAAACACAAATGTATTGTATATTTGTAAAGCAGATTGATCAGAATTAAATAGTCTTAAAGTCAAATATGAACAGAGACTTGAAGAAATGCAGTTTGTTAAAGTTAAATTAGCAGAGAACATTTTGAGTCTCAGATATTGAGGCAAAATTTATGAACACTGTGCTATATAATATTAAATAACAATGGAAAACAAGCTAGCTCAAATATAAGATTTATATCTGCAGACAGCAGATTTCAGATATGAAAATCTGTGTCAAGAAAGAAAACATCAAAATAGATGCTATAAAATCAAAGAAAGAAATATTTTAAGAAGAAAGACAAAAGAATATATATATGAACTTGGGATTATATATATATATATATATATATATAATATCAAATATATATATCAAAAACTTCTCATGATTTCTTAGAAATTTTTATCAAAATAAAAATCATCACTTCAAATTTATTTTGTATCTGTACAATTGGCCATCTTTTCCCTCTCTGTGATATTTAAATTTCCCCAAATCTTTTGCTCAGTGGTTAAGGTGCTTGTCTGCAAAGCCTAAGGACAAGGGTTCAATTCTGTAGTAACCTTGTAAACAGATGCACAGAGTGGTGCATACATCTTTTGCAGTGGCTAGAGGTTATAGCATGCCCATTCTCTAAATATATATTTGCCTCTCTTTCTCTCTGTCTCCCCCCTCATATTAATAAAACATTAAACAAAAACTTTAAGGAAATAAAAATAAATAAAAAATTCTACTTCATTAAATTGTTCAGAAAAATCATATATTGATTGATTATAATATGAAAAACATAGGCAATATAATCCAGAATTACCATTTTAATATACATGTGTATTTGTAGCACACGATAAAAAATTTCCATTTTTCTTATAAATATCCAATAACAGTCTTTAATTGGATTTAGAAATTCACCTGATAATAAAACAAAAATACTCCTTCCCACAGTGAGCTGTTGATCAAAGAGACCCACGAGGTCCCCAAAGTATGACAGACTTTATCAAAGCTGTTTAATACCTCCACCAGGCTTCAGGTAAGACTGTCTTACTGAAGAAATAAAAAAAATATAATCAACAAAATATAGAGATCCTGCTAGATACAGAATGGTAACCAGCTCCCAAATGGTAGTATGTGTAGCATTGGAAGGTGTTGCATGAGCATCCAGGGAAAATTGGTCTATAATATTTGGAGAAAGCAGAGACCACTGATATACAATATAGACGGTTGTTACAAGAATGCTGAACACACGCCTGTATGGAAGAGACCAGCAAGTCAAGAAATGCTCATCTGTGCAATAGTGGGTCTAAACCGGGAGGATAATCAACAGCTTAATGATTGGCTAAAATATCCGCTTAGTGAAAAGGAACTCTTAACTGGAACTGGGATCCATGGCATAATCCTATGGGGACCAAGATCTCGAACTCCTAGGGGAAATTCCCACTACCAGAAAGCTACAGAGAGGCTACACCCATTAGGAGCTAGCCAATATAGCAATGCTGTCACATTTAACCTATATTGATCTCACTCTCCAAGTAGATTCTGTTTGTATTTTTCAGAAGGCATTGAGAAAGCCAGGGACAACTCAATTCCACCAATTCATTGGATGAAGGCTGACATCCTGGCAGGAGACAAACCACACCTAGCCTTCACACAGGGCCCAAATGAAACCTGAGTTAAGTGAAGAGACAATTACCAGACCAATCATCACAGCAAGTCTGTTAACCCCTGAAAGGTCAATGAAGACAGACACTAATGATACCCAACACAACCCAGGGCAAAGACCCAGAGATACTTTAGATCTCAACAACAAAGCAGACTCAAAACTTACCCCCTATGACTCAGGGAACTGAGAGGAAAAGGGGGCAGATAGAATGTAAAAGCCATGGTGGGCGAGAGTATCCAGAGACATTACCCCCCTCAGCAACAATACACAAGGGGGATGGGAAAAAATGAAAATCTGGCTTCCTCTGGTGCAGTTCTTAACCCCCTAACCTATGGACAGATCTAGTATGTGCAGGGAGAAAGGACCCCAATGGGAAGGGACATAGAGGAGGGAAACGGGGACATCTTCACAAGATTTGATCATACAATGTTTATGCTTATTCATAATAAAGATATTTAAAAATAAAAAACAAGGCAAACATAAAAAGTAAGAGTTTAACATTTTATGAATCAAAACAATTTCTGTAACATAGTCATTATTTTATGCTACTGCTACTTTTGCTTCTTTTACCCATTAAAAAGAAAGGAAATGTATTTTAAAAATACTCATAAGAATACACTCTGTAGGAATGAAACAGCAGCAAGATAAGTCCTCAGTGACATCCTGAGAGCACTTTGTATGAATTTGTATGTGTGGAGAGCTTTGAAGCCATCCCTTCTCTGGAAGAGAAGCTGGGGGATTTCTCTTGAAGCTGAATTTGAATATCACACACAACATTTTTACTTAGGATAATTTAATTGGATTTGGAGTAGACAGAAAACAGAGATGATGGGAGAGGACTAAATCTTTCCCCATGGAAGCAGTCCTTATCCAGACACATGAATCAATTGGTAGAATGCAGAATCTTTACCATGAAAACATGACTTTTAAATTAGGTTCTGTTATCTAGGTGCTTAGCAAATATAGGGTGAAATGTCAAATTTCAAAATTACACGAAATTTGCTCAATTTAAAAGTCAGTTCAACTCTAATAACCTTAAAAAAGGGTACATGAATATTAGGTAAATATTTTATTGCTTTTATATTTTTATGTTAGTAATTCTTTTGTTTAATGTTGCTCTAACTATTTGAACTGTTTGACAGCTCAACATAACATAATATTTGTGCAAATAAGCCCCCTTATTCACTGACCCATATCCTCAGGCCCTAATATTATGTTTTAAAATGTAGCACTTTGTGTTGTTTCCTCAGCATTTCCCTTGAATTCTGATTATGTATTACACAACATTGGTATTGAAGATCTACCATTTCATATGCAACACAGAAACTTAACTCCTTGTATTTTTATTTTTCTAATTAAAGGTTTTAATCACAGGAAAATGGATAACAGATATAAAATAGGAATTGCTATTCTTGAACTATGACAAAAACTGTGCAAAGGAAAAGAATACTTGGATTTTTACATGAAAAGAGAAGTTTGTTAATGATATTTTTGATAAGTTTATATGATGTCAATATTCTCTGGTCAAAAATGCAGTTCATAGGCAAATTATCTCAGGATGTAAAGGGAGAAAATTACTGAAAATATTAAGGTAAGTAAACTGCTAGAAGAAATTTCTGAAATGAGTTAAAAAAAACAGAGCTGATTAAAGGTCCATGTAGGAGTCACACTGCCAGGAAGAAGATTGTGTACCATGCTTCTCTCTTCTTGGATGTAGACTTAAATTCATTTTGTCATGATTCCTCTGGAGAAAGCAGCTGAAAATGGTCTTTTCCTGAAGGCTGAAGTGGATCCTGGCTTGTTAGAAAACTATGACTCTCTGAGCATGGTCACTTTCTGGATGCTGTTGTTGAGTTTATTCAGTTTTCTCTATCTGTCAAAATGCTTTTGGTGTCTGTCTCCAATATCCTTTCCTAGGTTATCTGACTTTCTGTGGAGGTAGGTCTCTTTTTCATCTCACCAATTCCTCAAAGTTTTCATTTGGACTTTATATCATAAGGTAGGAGTGTTTCATATCCTGCCTGGGTGACAGGCAATATCTCAGGTCTTGTTGGTGGGATTGGGTTGTCCACACTTCTTGTTGCCTTCTGAAACATACAAACAGAATCTCCAACGGAGAGTGAGATTAGGTTAAATGACACAAACATTGTTAATTTGGAGAGATTCTCATGCGTATAGCCTCTCTGTAGATCTCTGTTCAGTGGGGGGTTTACCCTTGGAGCCCAGTTTCTTGGTCCTCATATGGGTTTACCATGCATCCCAGTTCCAGTTAAGGGTTACCTGCCTATTAACTTGTAAGGGAATTATAATGCAATTTTATTGATTAAAATGATTAAGTCTTGGAATCATTTTAAACATAGGCAGAGACTCACATTTTAAACAAAGGTAATTATTTTATATTTAATTCATTTATTTATTGTTAAGTAGAAACTGTGTGAAGGTGTCTTCTGTTGGTACCCCCATTTCCCTCCCCCTGCACACAATTCACTGAGGGCCCTCCTCAGCAGGATTGGGTTGGAGGGCTTTAAATAAAGAGGTAATTCTAAATGACCTTAGAGCTCTGACTCTTCTTTCTGTCTGTGATGATACATAACCAGCATAGGACACCAAAAACATTTTTCCACTGGTTTTCCCCCATATTTATTGTCAATAATAGACACATCACATGAGAAAGTCTTGTGATAGTACCCCCATTTTCCTCCTCTCTGTTCCCTACCCACTGGGGACCCTCCTCAGTGGACTTGCTGGACCAATCCAGTGGCTTCCTAAATGGCTAAGAGATCCCTTCAGTGGAAGGTAACCCTTAACTGGAACTGGTACAGTATGGAATTCTACTCAGCTTAAAGGAAAAATAACATAATGAAGTTAAAAGATAAGTGGGAAGACTTAATTTCTTTTCAAGAACCATTTACCCTCTCTATTTTTAAAGATACTGTGACTCAGGGAACTGAATGGAAGAGGGGGCGGAAAGATTGTAAGAGCCACAGTTGGGGAGAATATCCAGAGACATTGGCCCCTCAGCAACAACACACAAAGGGGAGAAACTGGCTACCTTCTGTACAATTTAGAACCCTCTACCACAGTGACAGATCCAGTATGCACACTGAGGAGGGTCTCCAGTGGTAGGGGACAAAGAGGAATGAAATAGGGCTACCATTATAGGATTTGCTCATCTAATGTATCTAATTATTTAAAATAAAGATATTAAACATAAAGATTAAAAAATGTTATCTTTGTACATATATTCAGGCCTCTTCAGATGATACAATTTTCAAATAGTGTGAGGAAATTCAGAAAAGTAAAACTATTGTTTGCATCCCTGAGTTGGGAGTGGGTCAGTGGGTTGGTGTATCCTGGTACAAGGACAGGAGGGGGGCCAGGGCATAGGTACCTCAGCTGGCCTCACCAGGGTTCAGAGGGTTGAATGGTTCCTGAACACAGGCTGATAAAAAGAAAAGAGTGTGCTTACTTACCTGGCCTGTGATCAGTCATGGGGCCACAGGCAGGTGGGGAGTCAATGTGTAGCTCCCTCACCTGGCCTTGCCTAGGGTCAGGGAGTTGGTGCCCTTACATTTATGCATTGTAGAATGTTCTTTTTTCTTCTGAAACTCTGAGCGTTGTTGTTTTGAATCATGAATATCTTCCCATAGCCCATGTGTTGAAAATGTAATCATGGTCTGTGAAGCTACTGATATATGTGGTAGAATCTTCAGGTGGGATCAAGGGGAGAATGCCCTTGAAGAAGGTATTTAAACCTTAGCTTTCCTCCTCTCTCTTTTTTCTTATCTTTGTTTTCTCATCTCTTCTTCTCTCTAATTTTCTTATCTTTGTTTTCTCATCTCTTCTTCTCTCTATCTCCTGCCCTCACTTCTAGCTCTCTATGAGAGAGTATGTTCCTCTGTCATGTCTTGCTGTCATGATGAACTGCATAGTCACAGGTCCAAATGCCAAGTGTCATCTACATTGGCTGAAAACTCTTAAACAATGAAGCAAAATATGTTTTTTTTTTCTTGGAAATTTAATTGTGTCATGAATAACTGTGAAGTGTGACAGTCTTATACCCGGGAATGTCTTTGGGAATGAGAACACTATAATTCATGAGTTGAGGGTATGTTTAATAAAAATGCATCTAATATATAGTCTTTACTTTGCCCTGCAGTGACGTTGACATGACAGAAAATATAGTTTCCTGACTTTTATGTGTGGATGGATTTACTTGCAGAAATATAAGGCAGGTGTCCTCCAAACAGGCAGGCAGAAATTAAGGGAATGGACAATGGAGTAAAATGAAGCTTAAATCCTTTGAAATAATTAGAGATTGAGTAATGATGTGAATAATCGAAGTGTCTTAAAAAAGAATGGAACAGGTAGCAAATAAGACTTAACTTAGCACAGATAAACAAGTAGTTATTAAAAATTAGGTTATTTAAGTGTAGATGGTTTGTTGATAAATATGATGTCTTCAATCTGAATACACAGTTTAATTAAAATTTAGCCTAACATTCTGAGATATTCATAACCCCCTACACAAGGACTGATCCAGTATGCCCACTGAGGAGGGCCCCCAGTGGGTTGGGAACAAGGAGTAGGGATATAGGTGTACCTTCATAAGATTTGCTCATACAATGGATCTAATTAAGGATAATAAAGATATCAAATACACCAATACAATCTGACTCTGTGCTCAACTTTACATTAAGAAAAATACTTATATTTACATATTTTCTACATTTACATTGATCTAAGCCAGTGTTACATTTTAAATATAAATATCGCACCCAGTCTTACGCTTGCTCCCCAGCTGGTGGCACTAGATGGGAGTCAGTACAAATATTAGGAGGTATAGCCTGGCTGGACATAGATGACCAGGAGAATTTCACAGAAAGATATCTCATTCCTGACTGCTTTCCGCTTCACTCTCTGATTCCAGTCCACATTGACCTGAGAAGTTCTGAGTCACTCTGCCCTCTCCAGCTTCTCTCTGTCTCACCAGAGAACTTCTTCAATGAGAAGAAATATCTGATCCCCTGGGCCAACCTCAATATTTCTTTCCATAAATTATTCCACTCTGCTATTTGCCACAGTGATAAGTGGTGTTAGACAGTTAGCAAATTCTTTACAGATCTTAAAGATATTTTGGTTTTGATGCCTTATCTTTGACACTAAAACAAGCAGCATCTAGATATTCTTATAGCTCTATTTCTATACTTTTAAAACACTCTATATAGTAATTTGTTAGAAATGGAAAATTTGATAAGCACAGTTAATTCTTACCATGCCTAGGGCATGAGTGTATGTAGGTTACCGTGGTCATGACTCTGCAATAAGGAACTATCTTCAAGACTTCATCTTTCCCAACACAAAAGAAATCCAATTTTTCAAAATGTTTATAAAACTACCTATTGTTCTTGTTTACATAACAAAAATGTCTGTTGTCTCTGAGTTTGATAGCTGTGTACTACATTTAGCTCCACATTCCTACTGACTTCGCTTGGAGTTTTTTCAGTCCACAGCACACAGGTATTGGTGGTTGAGACTCAATTGCAGTGCAAATAAAGGCTACCTGTTTTCACAAATTGAGAAATCATGTTAAAAGGAGCAGACCCTTTAAATAAGTGCTGGGTTCCACCTAAGTGCTGGGTCCTTGGTATCATGGGACTTTCAGTGCCCTGAACAGATCAGCATCCATGAAGAGGCACTGGAGGTTGGGGAGAAAGGGAGTCATCTTTCGACTTTATAGGCATGAGGGGCAGTGCAGCTCATTCATTCCCTGAATTGCCTTCCATGGTTCACTGTTTCCAGACAACATTTACACATTGTCGTTCCAGTTGACCTTTACAATGGAATAAAACGACTTCTCAGGTGGCATCTCAGGGCTTTCATTGATACGTATTAAAAGGAGAGGAAAAGAAATACTCTGAGTAGTTTGAAATATATATACAACTATTATTGCTTCCTTTTTCAATTCATAAAGAGTGTCACAAGCTCACAGTTTTAATTCAGAAGTGTGCATCTTGGGAGCAGATTCACTGGGTATGATATATATACATATATATATATATATATATATATATATATATATATATATATATATATATATATGGATAACACATAAATAAATGAATACACCACACAATTATTAAAGCAAGAACAATCCTCTAGACTGAGGAGAAGATTGCATTGGTAAAGTGCTTTGTGTACAAGCAGGAGGATGTCAGTTCCATCCCAAGGTCCCATGTGAAGTGGAATACCATCATGAGAATCTGGAAGCCCAATTTGCCTATGCCGAGGGAAGGCAAAAACACAAGATTCTCTACATTCTCAAAGTCCAGCTACAACAAGGAAAATATTCTCCAGACAAGCTGGAAGGTGGAGACCAGCATCTGAGGTTGGCTTCCACACTCCACATATGTCCCACGGTACACGTTCACCTTCACCCACCCACCCACCTGCTCTTACACGCAGATTTCAAACAAGAGAATTACTCCCTGTCTTCTTTCAGATCTATGTGTAAAGTCTAACCAAACTCTCTAAAATTACTGAGTCTTTTATTATCTTTGGCCTTGATTATTACCTAATATTCCCACTAGATTATTTTCTTCATAAGTGATTATTAGCTGGTCTACTACTGTATATGTAGTGACTATATATTGTAGATATTCAATATTTGTCAACTGAATCTAGTACTAAATCTTTCTATCTATGTATCTATGTATCTACCTACCTATCCATCCCTTTTACATACATTTATTTGTATAGCTCCCTATTTAGATATCTATCACCTAAACTATTATTATTCATCTATCTCTTGAAAAATATTATGAAATTAGTTTAATTTTATTATAATAACAATGGTGCTGGTCTAAAGTACTAAAGTATATTAAAGAGAATAATTTTAATTTGATGACTGAACCTGATGTGTACAATCCCCTGGCAATTCAGTGTTTTGTTCCCTGGATATCGTTGTACATCATGTATGTCATTTTATTAACATTATCACAAATAATCTGTTTCTTTTACATAACAAACAGATATATTGACTTTCTGAAAAGAGCCAGATTTATTTGTAGTTTTTACAAGGTTAACTTAAATTGAATGTAATTCACCCAGAGAGAGTTAAAGAAACAAAAGAAATAGAAAAAAAAGTTACACAAAGTTGGCTCTCCAAGTGTGCCTGCATGTCTATGCATTGTAAATATACATTTTTATTTGTATGTATGATTGTTAAATCTTTCCCACCTGTGCTCCCATGAGCCTACCCATTAACACTAGAAACTCAAAACAGAGAAGAGATTGTTTCCCTGTCTCCCAGGGAGAATAAGGAGAATAAAATAGAGAAAATTCAAAGAAATCGTATGAGCACATGTTTATGTTATTAGAATATGTGAGATATTTTGAGGATATTTGTTGGCCTGATTGTTTCCATGTATTAAGCTTTATCCCCCATTATGGTTCTCTACAACATGATGCCCGAACTGAGAGTCTCCATTTTGGTCTCAGCATTCACTAATTTGCTCAATTACCTTGCTTAATTAATGCAGGGTAATTTGTACTCAGTCTTCAATTCATCTGTATTATGCATCAAATATTTCATTTTTTAAAAATAATTCAGAGTATTATAATAGAGATTCTCCAAAAGCATGTATCTTTTAAAAAGATAAGTGTAAATATAATCTGAAGGATAAAAAGAAGCAATATTATACTACTGTTGTATTAGATTCTACAAAAAGTTGATGTCAAGTTTTGATAAATCTCAATCCATACAAGCAAATCCAATTTTCTTTGAACCCTTTTTTCAAATCCTCTAGCAATGGGCTCAAATGAAATGCATGTGCTCGCACACACACACACACACACACACACACACACACACACACACACACACACACACACACACACAAACATATATACACACACCTAGCTATACTTTTGTATATATAGTGATTATAATATACTTTTAACATGAAAAATACTGTCCTTTCAAACAATTCTTGAGTTGCTGTTAGTATTTAGAATATTGAATACCTCATATTTCTAAATGGCATTAACTATTTTTAATGTTTTATATTTACATATATATGAATATAACATGCATTTAAATTTAAAAACTTTTTATATAAGCCCATATAATGTTTTTATAGTATATTTAGAAATCTATATGTTCTTTAATGAAGGACAATGAAAGTCTAAATATAGTAAGAACACTATGGTCTTTTATGTCATGGAGTAGGGACAGAAAGTAGTGAAATGATAGTCCCAACACATGATGTATCCATACAAATTTTCTACTTAATAAAAATGTAAAACAAAGTCCATATGTTCTTAAAATCTATCATAACATATTCAAACCTTAAAAAATTGCAATGGAAGTATTAGTGATCTTACAGATACCTTTAAGGCAAGAAAGACAACTGATGAGTCAATATTTGATCCAACACAACGACATAAAATTTAGAGAAAACCTGTCTTGTGGGAGTGACAAATTGTAGTAAGGGGTAAGAAAAGAAGTAGCAGCGGAATATCAGACAGAAATGCACAAAGGACATTTTATATTTCCATGAAAATAAACTTCTGAAATTGAGTACTATATATTTACACCAGTAAAAAGGAATTCAGTCATCTAACAGAAGACTAATTAAAATGGGAAAGTTTCTATTGGCTGACTCTTTCTAAAGAGCTTCTCCTCTCCTTCCTTCATTTGTCCATTCCATAGCTTTGTTCTCCCAGTACGGTTTCTATAAGGATCTAACTTTTGTGTTCATTCTCCCATTTAAGTTTGATTTAGAAAAAAAATATGGAAATCTCAGATATTCATTTATCATACTATTCATTAATGAACTCAATTAACCACCATTAACTGAGTATCTGCATTTGTTAAAAACCAAACTTGGTAATTTGTATTTTATGTTTTAGGATCGATGAAATCTATTTCAAGGGAAATATAGACTTAGAAGAAAATTTATATAATATAACAGGCTTAAATACTGGTAACACACAGTATCAACTGTTCATTCCAAGTTGAAATTTTGAAGTAATTGGTGAACTATTGTTAATTTTAAAACAATCTGGATATATTCCTTATTAATATAGTTAAAACAAATATTTAAAATCTACATGGTGCTCAAATACAGATCATATGTGTGTGTGTGTGTGTGTGTGTGTGTGTGTGTGTGTGTGTAAACTCATTGGTTAGCAATCCTATGAGATTAAATGATCAAGGGTGAGTGAAGCCTTCCATTCCATGACTTCAAGATTTATCTAACAAATCCCTGTGATCTGCTGAGAAATCCTTATGAAAACTCACCCACCAATTCGCAAGCTTCAGTGAATGATCTTGTTTTTATCTGGCATGAAGATTTGTCCTCCTGAGACAAATGTATCAGAAAGAGTGTTACTCTTATGGAAATTGAAGGCTGTATATCATCACACTCCCAGGCAGTATTTCCTACCTGTTTTTTAATTATTCTAGAAATTGTTCCAAGTTTGTAAGTAATGGGTAAGCATCTTTCAAGATTTAATCAGTGGAATTCTTACTACAATATTACATAGTAGCTTCCTGCACGCTTTTGATGTATTGTGTGCGAAAAGAAAAGATATATACCTTGGTTCGGTTTGAAATGCCTTTTCAGAAGAACATTTGAATTGGATAGAAACAGTTTTGACATGTACTTGAAGACTATAAATGCTACAAATGACAGCTTTTAATCAGCGTGATAAATAGCAAAGCTCTGTAAATGGTAGCAAATAATTTCTAAAAATGAAAACTAATTTTCCACTCCCTCTGCTAGCAAATTTGTCAACTGGTGTTTGATAGAACCAAAACATCTGCACTTGGAAGCTGTGTAAACTCTCCCAGCAAATGATGCATTATTTTTGTTTTCAGATATACATTCATCTCATTCCTAATTTAGAATGTTTATGAAGCTCCAAGATAAGTTGCTGATTGAAAATTTTGTACAGATAAAGACAGAAGTTTTGTTGAATAAATTTTTTACTTTTGATTCTCTTACAGTAACACAGAACAATGATATTCATCCGTTCCCATTTTGTTTTATTTTTAGGCTTATATAATACTGATAAAAAGGGACCATATATTTTTTCAAATATGTGATTTATTAGCTTTCACACAGAATAATAATAATAATAATAATATGTTTATTTAAAAATCATGTTGTCACACATTTTAAGATCTCCACTTAAAAGTACATGTTTTCATAAGCCGAGAAGACACAGAACTGAAGAAAATGTTTGCAAAAGCATATTTTAAAAAGCTACTAACTTTGGCAAACTGAAACTTCCCAGGTCTCACAACCATTTCGCAGGTGCTAGTGCTCTGTCACTGAGATGTACCACCAGCATTCCAAAACATTTTTATAAAAATAAAAAATAAAATAGGAACTAAAAAAAACCTCTCAAGATTACCTGTCTTACATCAGCTCATTGACTTTGAAAGTATATAGCTCAACATAACATTTTTTAGCTTTCAGTGGATATCATTACTTAGTATAAGTAAGCTAATCAAATATCTCAGCATTGCTTCCCAAACCATGCTAATCTGACTGAGCCATATAACATCACCTCACACTGCACACCACATATTACAATTATAACCAACTTTACAAGATTGTCTTGTTCTGGAGGGTCCTGATCCATGCTTGTGTATACATATGGCACCTAGCCCGCATGTCATGGGAGGAGAGGGGAGGAGAGGAGATGTGGTAACAGCCCACTAGCTCATCTTCCTCAAGGGCATGGAGCTGCTCTGGTGTGACCTCATGCTGATGGATCCCAAGAGCACACACAAGTGTAGCAAGATGGAGTCACTCTTGATAGAGTCAGCGAAAGATTGGGGCTTCTCATCCCAGGCCCTTCAGAAGACTGGAGCCTCCATCTGGGCCACACACTGTAAAGGATGAAATGAGCCCCAGTATCATCATACTAGGGACCTCAAATCCAACATATGGGACATCATGGGAATATTCTTGAAGCATATTTCTGGGACCCACCTTTTTATTTAACATTTTAGATGTTCCTGTATATTTTGAGGCCAGTTATGTCATGTAGTACAGTTAGGATTTGAACTCATGACTCTCCTACCTCAACCAGTACTGAGGATTATAACTGTGCACTACCATGCCCAATTTAGACCTTTTTCTTTTTTATATACTTTTTCAATTTACTGTTCATAAGTAGAAACTGAATGATCAAGTCTTGTGTTGGTACCCCCATTTCCCTCCTCTCTGCCCTCAAACCACTGAAGGTTCCTCCTTAGTGGGATTGCTGGAACCATCCATGTCAGCCCACTTAAAAAAATACATCAACTTTTGAGAGACCTTATTCTTCAGCTATTATGTTCCATTCACTATATTAATTTTATCTCTATCTGCATCTTTAAAGACATACTGCTATCATACTGCTAGCCCAACTGTCTAAAGTGTGGTGTGTCAGTGACTAAAGACTCCTAAGAACTCTTAGGTACTAATTCCTCCAGGCTGCACAGCCTTGTGAGAGCTGTACAGAGAGACACTGAGCACACAGGGGCTTTATAACTTCTCACTACAGAAGCCATTGAGCAGTATCCAGTGTAAAGCAAGGCTGCCTGCTACTGACCTTCACAGGGAGCTGTCTCTCCACTTGACATGCTGTGTCCAGATTAACGCTTGTTACAAAAACCTGAAGCGTTTGGGAATGCATAATTGACCCAATTCCTGAAATGCAAACTCCATAAAACCCATCTAGGAGGTTGCAAAACTGAACACGGAGAAATGTGCCTGCTCCCCGGCTTAAATGAGAAGTGTTATTCTCAGGAGGTTAATTATTACAAATTAGGAGCTTTCAGTAGTCTGGAAGCATCAGGAAAGAAATAGTAGATTAATACTGATAAAGTCTCATGGGCTCTAATGGGAAGCATTTTATAGTGCGCTAATGAAAAATTAGAAGCAGCAACGGTTTGGATGCTTAGGAATTTCTGTTTTGAACATGTTAAGAATTTAAAGAGGACTCCAAAGAACTTTAGAATTATAGTACTTGAGAGAGAGCATGATTCATGGACAGGAACCATAACTTTAGGGAAATCATGTTCTTTTTTAAATGCACTTCTAAGAATAATGCAATTTTATCTATTTATAACACAGGCATTTCTACTTTCTGAAAAGTAAACATGGATAAGGAAGTGATACCTCATTTTAAATGTTCTGGTTGATCTGTGTGCTTTCACCTTACTGTGTTAGGATTATTTCTTGTAAAATATGTGTATTATAAGACTTCTGAGATTCCAGGAAAAAAATTTCTCTCCTCAATTTCAACTTCTCATGCAGATAAACAGTGCATAGGTGTTTAGCTGATGTGTCTTTCCAAGAATCTGTTGAATCCCTGTCCATCTCCCTATGATCTAAAGATGAGCAACATTTGAAATTTAGGCAACATTTTAAAATAAAAAAAAGCAATCCTTTGTCATTTCCTCTTGCTGAACGTTGAAATGCCCAAATTATATTAAGCCATGACTAGTCACTGGACAAAGCAAACTTTATATGGAGAATGGCCTTTGATTATTAAAATATATAAAATGGCATACAGCCTTAAACCAATGTTATACAAAGAGAACAGAGAGAGAAACAGAAAGAGAAGAGAGAGAGAGAGAAGAGAGACTTCTGTGTGTTTTGTTTTCCTTGATCTTATTATTATACTTTAGCCTACATTGCCACATACAAACACACTATGCATTTGTGCAATTACCATTATTTTATTCTAATTTGTATATATGATACATCTTGTTTATCGGCTTACTATTAATTATCTGTTTTTCATCATTTTAAATACTCTTATTGAACAAGTTTTTTGCATCTGACCTCTGAATTTACCTCTAAATTAAAAATATCTATATATTTGATTCTTTGTTCTTATTGGTAATTGTTGATCTTGTAATATGTTACATAAAAACCAACTAAGTGAATTAAGCTATGCCAAACTTAACTTATAGTGTAGGCATTCTTAGCGGTGTATTTTTATGATGGACAAGAATATTTTTATAACTGATAAAATAAGAGCAAAAATTGTTCATTTCAATGTTGTCATGTGGACAGCAGGAATGGTAGGATCATTAAGGATCTATGGGTCATTTGCAGTATTTAGTACTTATTAGAGATATACTATATTTGCTCATTTTCAGGAATTAGAAGTCAAATATGAAGAATTAGAAAATTCTAAAGTCTAAATTAAGTGAATGTAAGTTAAACTGACCTTATATATTAAATTCCTTTCAATGCTAAAATTATTCATTCACATTAAGAAATTAAAACCATAGAACATTTGTTTTTAAAATTGGAAAATTAATTATTTTTGATAACTATGTGACAATGAAAATATATTGTCACTCAACTTCTGTTAATATTTTGCAAGGCTTATTATACACATAAGTTACTTACATGCATTACATAATATTAGAATTATTCATGAGTGATCATATAAATCTCAAATTTCTCATTAAACCCTGGGTGCTGGCAAAATCACAATCAGAAAGAGAACTTAAAATAAGAAAATGAATAGTTGATATGATGGGAAAAATCATCTTGTTCTGCAAGAGACTTCTGCAAGCACTATTCATGAGAAGGGCCTGGAGTGTCTGTTAAATTGGTACCTTTCAGTTGCCCAAACAGTTTAATCTCTCTATAAAGCACAGTCTTTTGGTGTGAGGAAGAGTGCAATCCACAACCTCCATGACCTTAACATGCAATTATTTTCAGAACATAGGGCAAAGTGGCAAAGAATGGCTTCCTGGAGCAGAAATAATGTTAGTTACTGGAGAGGTGCTACGTCAGCCCAGAGACTGCTCGGGGAGATGGTGCTGATTTATGAGGATATGTTTTCAGAGCTGCAAAATGTGCAGGTTTCCGATGACCAGAGAGGCTCCTAGAAGGAGCTCATTCAGCCCTATTTAAGAGCAGCAACAAGGAAGACCATTTACAGATTGAAGTCATATTTTCTAACTAGTTTTTATTGATTCCCATGTAAATTCCTCCTTTACTTTGGAGCAAAAGTAAAATGTGTTGTGCCAAAAACAAGAATGTTTAGGAAAAGTATATGTTCAGTGGGAATGTATTTAAATACCACTGAAACACGGTATAAAATATTGCTAATTTGATTGTAGTTGCAGAAAATAACTCTTGTAAGAGAAACATATGAATGAAAATGCTATTTTAAATATCCTCATAAGTATAATTGTGATCAATCTTGATTTTTTTGTCATGTGTCCCTGACAATCTTCCTATCTACAAATATCTATGAAACTACACAGCCCCAATATATTTGTACATGTTGGAACAGGAATATTATATCTCTATTAGTAACTGATATGTGATATTTGGAAAATAATGGAATAATTTCTTTTGTTCATCTTTACAAATATTAATGTGAAAGACACAAAAGAAGCATCCTGCTCTGGAAATTGAAGGTGATGATGGTGATGATTGTGGTGGTGATGGTGGTGATCCTGTGAGAGCCTGTTCTAGGGCCTGGCACAAAACCAAATCAAGGTAAGTGATTAATAGGTGCTCATGAATATTACGGGCATATGCTCTAATGTGACCATAAACAACATTCATCTACTTACTTAATAGCATATATATATATATATATATATATATATATATATATATATATATATATATATGGAAGGGTAAGATGCTTAAGAGGTTTAAACTGCCCGTATTGAAAATAAATGACGACACTCCCCTTCTCCCTTTTCTTAGAACATTTTAGAATACTTAAAATTTACAAATTATTTTCTTATTATTTGCAATTATTGTAACAAAGCAGGTGAATTCTTCCCCATAAAGGAATTGACTGAGTTAAAAACTGAAAACCATGGTTGCAGGACAATTGGATAGTTAAAGGAGAAACAGGCTTAAAGTGATATGGCATAAAAAGATCTTTTAAGTTATATTTCCTAAATAAAACCTAAATTGCCTTAGGATATAAGCACCTATCTTTGATGCTCATGTCATCAATTATACTGGGGAATTTAACATTTTCCCTTCCTTTTGATTTCACTCAAAAAGTAACTGCAAGTTCAAAAATGTAACAAAGAATACATGTCTTCAGATTTATCAATTTTAAATGCTTTTATCTTTGAAAATAAGTTCTCAAATCCAAAAA
>PVHP010029229.1:0-21242 GCA_004024765.1 Zapus hudsonius
GTTTTATTTCCTCTGCTAACATCACCATTTTCTCACAGACCCAGCCTGGCTGCATATCCGAGAGCTAAGCTTTAATATGCATCCGGATAAGAGCATGCTCATGCCTTTGTTCCTAACACACCTGTGCCCCCAGGAGGCAGGGGGGATGGCTGAAGGCCCTAAATCCTGTTTACAAGTGCTAATGGGTTTTGCTCCTGCTACCTGAGTTTTCATGGCTGTGTTCCTGTTTGTTGAGCCACCTTTGTGTAGGAGATAGGGTGGTGCAGCGCATCCCTAGATTGGATATAAGGTTGGATGTGAAAATAAAGTTTTGAGATCTGCCCACTGCCGCTGTCTCCCGAGAGTCTCATCTCTCGTTCGGCTCACGGCTATTCCAAGCCTCTGCTCGCCCAGTTCCCGTGGGTGAACGAGGAGTTGATGCGCGCTGCAACTCCCTAAGTAACCCACGGACCCAGATGTTCCAAGTTGGCCTTAACTTCCCACTTGGCCCCACCTCATTACAAGTCCACACCACCTGTTAGGAGCAGCACTCTGGGAATTAACGTTCACATGAACGTGTGCAAAACGGAGTTGCATCAAGACCCTTTCCTAAGCACATCATTGGACTAACTCATAGTCACCATACGAGCCTGGGAAGGACTCACA
The DNA here is from genome assembly GCA_004024765.1 of Zapus hudsonius. NCBI lineage: Eukaryota > Metazoa > Chordata > Mammalia > Rodentia > Dipodidae > Zapus > Zapus hudsonius. Next base: position 646 of record PVHP010029229.1, read on the forward strand.
CTGCCCAACTCACAGCACAGGACTCAAAAGCAAGTCTTAAACTCAGGTCGCTTGTTCAGCTTGAATGTGCTTGGAGCTCACCTAGACATCTCATTTAAACACAGGTCAGGAATTAGCAGGTGTTGGGCAGGCCTGAGGCTCTGTGGCTCTTGTTGCTGCTGGTCCTGGAACCACACTTTGCACACCCCTGGGACGATGTGGGGACATAAGCATGATAAAGACAAGAGGTAGTTAAGCTGCCCTGGAATAACTAGAATGGCTGGGATGCTGGTCTGCTAAGATACTCTGAAGAGAGCCAGTGCACAGCCGGCGACCGCAGTGTACATGCATTCCGTCCATGAGCCAAGCACCTTCTGTGAACTCTTGTGAAAAGACCTATCCTGAACTGTGAGCAACTACAGGACCTGTAATTCCTGGAGGGACTGACCCATGCTTGCCATGTGTTGTGGTCACCTTTCTAGGTGCTGCGCAGAAAGAACCCAAGCAAAAGAGGCTTGTGGAGGAAAGGGTTTGTTTGGCTTATAGACTCAAGGAGAGACTCTATTATGGCAGAGAAAATGATGACATGAGCAGAGGGGTGGACATCACCTCCGCCCCAGCACTGCAAACAGCAGCAGGAAGGTGTGCCAAACACTGGCAAGGGGAAGCTGGCTTATAACCCCAAAAGCCCGCCCCCAACAACACAGCTCCAGCGAGGTTGTAAAATCCAAACTGCCATCAGCTGAGGATCGATTACCCAGACACATTCATTTGTTTGTGGGGGACACCTGGATCAAACCATGACACCATGTACAGAGGGCAGGAATGGCCTATTTCCCAGGGGTCTGTGTGAGGGTCTCAAGGACTCAGCAGCAGAAAACACTGAGACTAGGAGGTCTTGGGATGAGCAGATACCATTAGGCCACACCCATTGGGAAAAGAAGCAGTGCTCTAGAACATAAAAGAACAGAAAGAGCAAAGCCGCTGGCTTTGAGCCACTAAAGGGGTTTATTTCCCATAAAACATGACACCTGGAGGCCATGCCCCTCAGTAATGCTTGACTCCAAATCCGAAGCAACATCAAGGGCCCAGACCTTTCCCATCTGTCAGCCCTGCTCTCTCTGACATGCTATCTTTGTCCTCAAATCGTTCCCTGTATGGTGGCCAGATGACCAGGGCTGCTTTAAGCATCACAAGCTTACAACACATGGCCAAAAGAAAATCTCTTGTGTTTCTCTAATAGCAAAGATAGCATCCCTCTTCCGGTTCTTGCAGTTCACTAGCCAAAAATCACACAACATGACAAGTTTCTGTGCCAACCACTAAAAAGGACCCTGCGTTGGAGTGGGGCCTGATGTCCCATGAATAACCAGGCAGGGTTCAGTTCTGTTGGCAAGAAACTATCTTGATTTGAAATACATACTGGCTTTGTGGGGGACTAAAGGGAAGAGAGACAGTAGTGTCTTCCATGGCTGAAAAACCTCCATAAATAGATGGAGAGTAGTTTTCTCATCAATAAAGGTGGCGGGTGTGTGAGAAACTTCTATGTATTTTGTTATAGCAATTCAACAAAGGAAAAGCAAAATCAAGAAGGTGGAGATCAAGTTTTGCTACAAACCATAACACTCCAAAAAAGGGCTCCACATTGGATTCAACTGTAAGGGAGTACAAACCCTAAACATAACTCCTGGACGTTAGATCCATCGTTCTCTCGTGTCACATCTGAAAGTCACTCAGGGCTGTGGAGAATCTAAAGTTAAATGGGAAAGTGAGAGGCACAAATCTCTTTGGGGACACTTCAGTAAGCCATGTATATGTACTATTGGCCAGAAGTTTAGAGACACAGAAAAATTACAGGGAAGACCAAAAAATGCGGCCTTTATTCTAGGAAGCCACACACAGCCAACTAAAACTCTAAGGCTACATGACCATGGGAAAAGATAAGAGGTCACATACAACAAAAACAGTGTTTCTGCCACAATTGACCTCCTTAACCTCAGAAAAGTCCATCTTTCTTGGAAAATATGACGCAAGTGGTAACTACAGTCAGCTAAATCCAGAAAGCATGAATGGGGCTCAGGGCTCCCAATTAAATGCAATTAAACACAATTGTGGGTAGTCAATGATCTGTATATTCATAGTAAGTTTTTGCCTATCACAGTATATACCTGAAATTGAAATGGTAGAGGAGAACTCAGCTAACATGGGAAATGCCAGACCTTACTAGTTGGTAAGTATTTTCACACCCCACAGCAATACCTTCCCTTAACAATGAAGTCTGTTCCTCGCCTGGACCCTCCAACAGCCTTTCATTCTTCTTTGTAAGAATAAGTCCTTTGGTCACATCACCTAGATTTTACTGTAAAACTCTGGAACTTTCTTCCTTATCCCTCATCGTCTTGACCACTACTGAAGTGGATCTTGGAGACACACCTCTGCCTTTCACACCCACAGGAGTCCCAATATTACTGTAGAGGCTTCTGGGTTTTCTAGTTCTCCATATAATTCTTTCAGATGTATTTGTCTCTATGTATGGAAACCACAGAATTTTTAACCAAATTCTCAAGTCTCTTGCGTGCTGGTCTGCATTCTGCCACAATTCTCCTGCTCAGTAGAGTAGCAACTGAAAAAAAAAATGTTTTAGGAGTTCTGATTTTTACAGCCAGATAAGCTGATTGACGCTGTGAAGAGGAAAACTCCAAAGGAAGATGCTTGAAGAATGTTTAGAAGCACAGTGTTATGTCTGAACCAGGTTACCATGCTGCAGACACTCCTTAGGACATGGGGTACAGACTTTCAGTTCTTCAAGGACTGCTTGATTCCCAGCCAAATTTCAAACAATCCATGATCTATAGCAGGTTTTATTTCTTTTTCACATGAAAGTTTCAGTGGTTGGCTTATTACTGGACCTCCTCAACATGCTACTCCAAACTCTGGGACCACGATGGCTCTTCCACGCCAGCTGATCGCATCCCATCAGTAGAAAGGGGTGACAAGGAAAAAGACATGCCTTCACCCTTCACAGATATTTCCTGCTTCTGCTGGATGTGCCACTGAGTAGTCACGCGTCCCTCTCTAGCTCCAAGGAAAGCAAGAATATAGTCATCACTCTGAAAGATGCTCACGTCTGTGTCTAAAGTCACTGTCTCTACAGAGACATGGAACAAGTATTGACAGACATCTAATGTTTAAATGATGTCTCCCTTTACCTCAGGCCTGGGAGGAAGACCTTCAAGGTGTCCCCCAACATCTGTAATGCACCTGAGGCTGGTGCCATAATGCCTTTTGGACAAGCCCAAGGGGAAACAATGGATACCAGTCCTGGAGGCAGAGAGTGGACAGAATAGCCTAACTGAGAAACACACCATCTTAAAGGGATTTTTCTAAACGATCCTCCTGGGAACCAATGAGACACCGGCAAAATCTTTCTATACAAGTTACATCCCTAGAATCCCAGAGATAACTGTAAAGAAGAGATTCCAAAAGAGGAAAGGCAGTCGCTAAAGAACGCAAGTGTTCGCTTGGGCCCCAAAAGAAATTGACTTTAGACATCTGCCATAGTAAATTGCTGCAGCCACTTTGGGGGAAAGTATGACAGTTACACCAAAACTAAACACAGAATTGCCATTGGCTCCGTCAGCTGTACTTCAAAGGGATTAAACCGGTATATTAAAGAGATTGTGCCATTATTCACAATAGTAAAGCTGGAAGCAACCTAAATATCCTTCAACAGATAAAGAAAGAAAATGAGGTAGAGGTACACAGTGGATTACTGTACAACTTCTACTACAAAGCACAAGAAACTCCATCATTCACAACAAACAGATGATACTGGATGATATTAATGTTAAGTGAAATAAGCTAGGCACAGAAAAAAACAAATACTGTCTGATCTCAACTACACGAAGCCTCTCTTAGAGAGGTGACAATCAAAGGAGGGACTGTGGGGATCAAAGAGAACAAAGTCTCAGTTACCTGGAGAAATAAGATTTTGAGGTTTACTAAACAAGATGAGGACCGTCACTAATAATAATGTGTTGTGTGTTTCAAAACTGGAGAGATGGCTCAACTAAGTTTAAGGCACTTAGTTGCTAGCAAAGTCTGATGGTCTCGAGTTTGATTCCCCAGTACTCACATAAAGCCAGATATACAGAGTGGCACATATGTCTGGAGTTTGCTTATAGTGGCAGGAGGCCCTGGTGTGCCCATTCTCTCTATCTGCTTATAAATATAAATGAATAATATCTATTTATATGTATAGTTTTAAAATCTGACAAACTAATAAATTTCTGATGTTCTCACCACAAAATAGTTGGTGATAGGATGGGTATTCGGTATGATTAAATCTTTTCATCTGTATACATAGACCAAAACATCATACCATATACCCAAAACATACATAATTGTTGTCAATTCAAATACATTTTTCATTTTATTTCTCTGCCATATGAAGAAGAGGCTGCCATGTCAGAAATGTTAATAATGTTAGTTACTTGTCCTTCCTCCCCCACCCCTACCTCAACCCCAGATTGTAGGCAGCTTTGACGAGCCAGCTAGCAGGGAGGGAGTGTTGTCAGCTCAGAGTTGTGGGACTCAGGAAGAGTAGAGGAAAAGCTGCAATTTGAAATAGAATTTGAAGTTTTCATTCTTTATCTGGAACTACATATTTCATTTCCATACTTCTCAACCCTGACTGCCCATTGGTGTCACCTGGGGAGCTTTTTAAATTACTGACGCCTGAGCCTCATCCCCAAAGATTCTTGGTTCATTGGTCTGGTGGGGACCTCTGGGCATCAATGTTTTTTAAAGTTGCCCAGGAGATTTTGAGGGGTAGTAGGACCTAAAAACCACAGTGGTTATACTTAATGAAGAGCTTTTTTGCAAAAAAAAAAAAAAAAAGATCACATAGCGGCCAGAAATGTGATGAAACTTTCCGTCACACAGGGAATGGAGAATCAGCACCATACTTGGGAAGGAAAAGATGGCAGGAGGCCCTACATTGCATCTAACAGTTACAGGACCCTACCTCCCTAAAGAAGATTGGAACCCTCCTGGGGGCAAGGGCCATGACCATAATTCTTTGAAGCGTCACACGGCCCTGTACTTGATAGACCCATAGCAAGAGCTTCACGTGCTCCTGACTTACAGGGTAAACTAAGGCAACTCTAAGATAGCTTTGAATGATATCATGGAATGAATAAAAAAGATTGAAAAAATTCATAACATATAGTCATTATGAAGTGGCTGGCAAGTTGTTAATCAACCTATGATCAAATTCTATGGTCCAAATTAGGACATCTATACTGAAATTGTTCCACACCTGAGCAAATATTTGCCTCCCCAACCTGAAGGAAGATCTGCCAGAAAGCTGACTTAGCAACCTTGCTGGGCTGGCTTGCAAAAACTGATGCTGTTAGTTGGGTGAGAATCAGACCCCCACCACTCCTCACTACCTCTCCTAACTGGACCCCGATAGAACAAGCTTTCTACTCACACAACACCACTATGACCCCACCCTGGGTCATGATTAAAGTAGGATGAAGGAGAAATGAATGCTGTTACTATCCCCCCCTTTATGTACTCCCCATCACTCTCACTCATCACTCATTGGTTGGGGGGCACTGCCCTGAATATTCCCCCACCATGACTCTTACAATTATTCCACCCCCTCTTCCACAAAGTTCCCTGAGCCATGGTGGGAGAGTTTTAAGTCTACTTTGGTGTTGAGCTCTTAGCAGCTTCTAGATTTCTGTATTGGAACGTTCTGAGTAGCCATGGTGTCTGTCTCCATCACCCTGGCTCGGGTTGTCAGGCTCACTATGGAAGAAGCACTCTTGCTCATCTCTCCACTTCCTCTGTCATTTCACCTGGACTCCAGCTGATGTGTGAGGGCTGGTTCATCTCCTGCCAGGGAGACAGCTATCATTTCTGGGTATGGTTGGTAGGATTGGGTTGTCCACAGTTCTCGAAATCTTCAGAAAGATAAAAAGATTCTCCAACAGAGATAGATCAGTAGAGGTCAAACGCATTGACAATTTGGCAAGATTATAGTGGTTTTAGGCTCTCTTTAGGCCCATGGTTAGTGGAAGATTCTGTTTGGAGTCCAGATTCTTGGCCTCGATAGGATTTTGGCTTGGATCCCAGTTCCAGCTATGGGTTCCTTGCCACTGAGCAGATCTCTTAGCCAATAAGAGAGCCATTGGTTACCCACATAGGTTGAGTGCCACTATGCACAGGTCATTCTGTCATGCTGGTTGCTGTCATATAGCAGTGTCCCTTGCTTTCTCCCAACATTGTTGGCCTGTTTCCCCCAGCAGTTCATGTAGCACTTTTCAGCACTAACCATCTGGGAACTAGCTTCTTTCCAGATTCAAGTCAGGTCTCTAGATGTTGTGAGTCAGCAGCCTGTGGCGTCTTCAGAAATAGGGTCTTATCTTTTACCTCAGGTGGGTAATCAAGTGCTTTGACAGAAGCCTCTCTTGTTTTGAGGATCTTGTAGGTCTCTCTGATCAGCAACTCAATGTGGGTAGTACCTGATTTCTGGTACTGGGGGTCCTGAGAGTGGCGGGAAATGTGTGATTCTAGCCAGGGTAAGGTCGATGGGGATGGGTACAAGTCCTGCTGAGATGGGGGATGCTGGTTTCGGTGGCCAGCCCATGGGGGTGGGAGCTAGGGTGGGTGGAGCTGGGAAACACCTACCAGATCACCGCGGTTTCACCTCCTCATATACCTGTTAACCCTTCACTCTCTGTGCCCTCAGTAGCAGAGCCAATAATTAATGTCCAACAATCTCTTAGCTGTGAGCCCTTATAACATAAAAAACGAGTTACATACTTCCAACATACAACCATGAAGCGTAAACCTTCCTATTGTAAAACGGAGGGATGTGGGCACAGCAAGGGAAGAAGGAGCTGAAGCAAGAGCAACACTGGCATCTGGGGCTCATGGTGGAGGATCTGGGCTACACAGGGCTTGAATAGCCCTGCTGTGCCAACTCAGCCATCTTTTCTGAGCTCTGCCTGCAGCTTTCCACAGAGGAGGCTTTGGCATCTCCAAAACCCTGGGGTCTGTACTGCAACTCGGGCTTCACCTTCAGGGAGGGACTCCGACCCTGACACAGTTCCAGTGGCTCTCTGGAACTGTTGGTGCAAGACTCCACGGCCCCCTCAATCCTGCATCTTTCAAGCCTACAAACCTGGTTCTGAGTGAACGATGCTGCCAAGTTCTCCAGCTAGCTTCAAATGAAGCCGCCCCTTGGACCTCAGTGCCATCATCTTCTAGGTATTGGTCTGAGGGGAATTCTGCTCCAGCCCCTCCAGTGCACCTCAGTCAGCGCCCTCTCATTTAAATGAATTTGAACCTTCATGGGCTACTGTGCCCTCAAGGCTCCTTTCCTAATATCCCAATAATAAAAACAAGGGGTGTCTCTTCGTAAGTGCTAATCTCGCTAACAATTACAGATGATTCACCCTCTGGACCCTTACACTTGCTCATATCCTCTCCTCACAAAACCCCACCTTTGCTCATATCCTTTTGTTTTCTCTCACTGTAAGTCTGAATGGGAGCCGTGAGCACTTGCCATACCACAGCCTGAGTGCTGTTCTGTCTTGAAATCGCCTCTGGAAAAGACATTAATCCTTTGCTTCTGTAATAAACTGCACTAAATATCTCAGGACACAGGAAAAATGCAGCAGACTCTCAAAATATGACAGGAACTGCTTCTAGCCCAGTTCCTGATCGTCCTTTCTTTCTGAAACCTTATGAGCCAGGCCTCCGCTAGTTACATTTTTCTCAGCATTCCTGTCATCCAAACTCCAACCAGAATGGTTCCTTAAGCTCCGCTTACAGCATTCTGTTGCTTTTCTAGCTCAAACTTCTAACTTTTCCACATTTCTGCCACACACTAATCCCAAAGGCCAATAAAACCCATGGTCAGGCTTATCCCAGGAATAGCCCTACTTTCTCAGGACCAAATTTCTCTGTTAGTTTTCTCACTGCTTCAACGCCAGTTTAAGAAAAGAAGGGTCTCTTAGTTCAAGGGTACAGTCCAGATAGGAGAGCCAGGAGCTTGAAGCAACAGGTTGTGTTAAACCTGCAGGCAGCAAGCACAAAACCATGAAGGCTGGTATTCAGCCTGCTCTCTCCTTTTCAGACAATCCTGGACCCTCAGCCTGTGAGAGGCTGCCACCCACAGGTAGGGTGGGTCTTCCCATTTTAATTAACCTAAGCTAGAGATTCCCTCACTGACTTGTCCAAAGATCTGTTCCCATGGTGATTGTAAATTCCATCAAGTTTATAATCAAGATCAATAGCCCCTCATGGGATGGAAGATCAAATACTTCCCAGAGGGATCAGTTTAAAGAAAGAAAGAAAGAAAGAAAGAAAGAAAGAAAGAAAGAAAGAAAGAAAGAAAGAGAGAGAGAGAAAGAAAGAGAGATAGAAAGAAAGAAAGAAAGAGAGAGAGAGAGAGAGAGAGAGAGAGAGAGAAAGAGAAAGAGAAAGAGAAAGAGAAAGAGAAAGAGAAAGAGAAAGAGAAAGAGAAAAAGAAAAGAGGACCCCTGCCACTTGACGTGCTCGCTGTAAAGTCCACATGGTCCCCTTCGGGAGGTCATCCTGTGCCTTCAATCCCAGGCATTTCTCAAAGCATCCAGCCACAAAGCCCCATGGATGGTTCTAATCAGGTATAAAGCCTGGAACATGAGACAAGCAAAGCATTTGGCGATGACAATAATGAGTGGGCCATTAAAGGTGATGTTTTTAAGTGGATGAGCTCTCTCTCCCCAAAGAACAGCCACATCCTATATTGAAAAATGTCCGTAGGACACACTGCACTTTCTCACTATTTATTTAACTTTATGTGGATACCATAAAACTTCTTTATTTGCTTTCAGTTAGCCCATAGGTTTTGACAAGATAAATTTTTATTTAGCTCTCTGCCAAGCTACAATCAGAAACAGGAGACTCACTGTCCAAGGTTAGGCTGATAGATGGATTAATCAAAGTACTCCCCACCCCGCTTTCCTTCCAGCAACCACAGGGATCAACAGAGAGTTTCTCCTTAATTAAAGAAACTCAGCAACAAGGTGATTTATCGATGATGAATCTCACAGGCCCTTTCATTGTGTCACTGTTGGCCACTGTTTGAAATTTACCAACATAAATAAAACCACTCATGACTAAACAAAGTTAAAATAGCAATAAATTTAGGCTGCCATGTACTCTGGGCTAGATCTGAGGCCAACATAAATACCAGAATGCCTTGGCTGTGACACGCTTGATACAATGACATCATGTAGTCCCAGAAAGAACGGCCTCACCCAAGCCAAAGCCTCGAACCGAACACAATTCCTCTAAATGAATCAAATTGCAACGGTCTAGACTCGCCCGCACTAAGTGTTCAACTTCTGCCTCCCTTGCCCTCGGCTGCCAAGCGACCACATTAAAAAATAATCTATACACCCATCTCAATTTCACTTTTTCTGCACGATTAAATTTTGGCAAGAGTAAATCTCTGTTATTCTCACTTCCCGGGAATGTTTGGAAAGTTACTCAAAATTCAGGATTTATCAGTTTCAAAGCCAGCCAGTGCCATGCGATCCTGTGGCCTGTTTGCTGCTACCCTCGGCAGCAACCCGGGGACACATGTTAACACCAGGGCAAAACCACTCACTTCAAAATGATTCGGAGCCGGCTGCCTTCCCGGGGATTTGTTTCGTTCACATCTAGCTGTGGTACAGGAAAGTCAGCCTAACCAGGGACCCATGGGCCCCAGGCCTGCTACTGCTGAGAGGTGGGAGGGGAGGAAGCACAGGCGATTAAAATTGAGGGAGCCTAATAACTAACTGGTGAAATCATAAAAGCAGCCATAAAAGACATTTTCCTTAAACTACTTTACATAGGGCTGTATAATTTCATGTCACTTTTTATTTATGTGGCTGTAATGAAAGCTGATCTGGGAGATGAAGAACTGAGAAAGAAAGAAATTGAGCTGTTTTTAAAAGAAGGGACCGAGTCCATCGACACAGGGCTTGGAACAGATTTCTTTTGAAATATGGAGGGGGGGGCGGACAGGGAGGAGATCCATTTGCTCCCAAAGGTCTCTGAGTTAAAGTTGTGCCCAAGGATCTGTCTTCCACCACTGCCCTCTTCACTGCCAAGGCTCCTTCTCAGGAAACCTTCATGATGCAGCTTCTGTCGTCCTGTCGTGTTTCACAGAGACAGACGGGGTGTGAGTTAGATGGACCCATGCCCTACAGACGAAGGTGCAAGCCAGGCAGTATTGTGAGAAATACATGAGCATGATTAGACCTTCTGCAGAAATCCATGCACAAATGAGTCCCATCTCAGCCAGATATTGATGAACCCACCAAGCTGCAGAGGACCTGATAATGCCATATTTAAGGACTTTAGAAAGGCACTGCTTACACTTGGGACAGGAGGACCGGGTTGAGTACTAGGCTATCCAGGGTCCCCTGCCACAAGGACTGATCCAGACGGCCCATGGAGGAGGATATCCAGCTGATTGGGGATGGGGGGGGGCATTGGGGAATTGGGGATGACAACTCATTGTTTGCCCACTGAATAATGTAGCTCATTATGGACAATAAATATATATTTAAGAAAAAAAAAAGAAAGGCACTGTTTATTTTCACCAGAGATGAGACAAGGTCTTCCTCCCTCCTAGGCTATGTGAGAAGACTCGGATGGGGTGCGGGATAAGTCACAATATCGGATAAATTAAAAATCAAAGAAAGCTACAATTGTATCTGCTCAAGGGGAGAGGACGGGACTCCTGGGGTGGCGATGTTGGGTTTCTTGCTGCTGCCGTGGACTGTCATATTTCAATTACAAAGTTTTTAAATGGCACGTGTTCAAGTGAGTCTTCTAAAAGAAACAGAAATGTGAACAGTCACATTGCACACGCACACACACACACACACACACACACACACACACACACACACACACACACCAGTGTGCAACAACTTCCCCAGAGAAAATGTAGATCATCCCTAAGAAGCCGGGAGGGAGCCCTCTGAACTCTGGCTAACTTTCAAAGCAAGATGAGGTTGTTTTGAGAAACAATTTACCATCTATTCACAATGAAATCCAATTCGGCCTTGCATATTAGCAAATGAAACATATAATCCAACTGTGAGGGGCCACTGTAGTATCGAACAGATAGAGTATTATTGAGGTAGGCTCCAGAGTCAAGGCCACTTTACACCATGATGGACCAGACTAAACAAACCTGACCCGCAGGCTGACCCTCTAAGGATCCCAAAAGATTGAAAACTCTGAAAAGGCAGCTCAGAGCAGACTTTACAGCCTGGTAATGGCTTGCAAACGACACTCTGTCTCTGTCACACAGCCAAAGCTCGGTGTTGTATATGACAGCAATTTCCTCAAGAATTCAGGAGAAGAAGAAAAAAAAAAAGAACTCAGAAGAAAATGTGATACTTTGCCTTTTATGTGTGGGGTTCATGACAGCACGTATATTTACAAACTGGGGACACCCAGCCTCTCGGTGAGTGCCTGGTCACCCGGGAGTGGCAGGATGGCAGCTGAAAGGAGAGAACACTTGTGCCACACATGTAGGCTGTTTTTCTTCTCCTTCTTCTTCCTCTTCTTCAATCTGAGAGCCTTGCTCAGGCCAGGCCAGCAAGCACGAATGCCCTTCCATTGAACTACACTCCCAGCCCAGCAAGCTAATTTTCAAAGTTCAAAGTGGAGATCCAGTCGCCCTCTGCTAGAAAAGCTAGGAGCTTTCACAAGCCTCCTTTCCCCATCCGCCCTGGCTGCCCTCTGCACAGGCAGCCCTCGCCTGACACCGGTCCTCAAACCCAGGTCCAGCCAACACTTGGAACTCAGTGTCGCTTGCCCTGAAAGTCTTGGCAGGACCAGCCCCCCCATCCTGCTTCCCCCAGGACCTGCCTTCACACGTCCCCATCTCGTGACTACCTACCCCACTCAGGACCACTCAGCTCTGTCCTGTGGGGAACTGGTTACTCCAAGCAGCTCTCCTCAAGAAGAGGATATGGCCAGGACAGGGTTGGGGAGCCAGGGAAGAGGAAATGCAGAATAAAGAGAAGCCAGGACTATGTGCTCTGGTGAGAAGGAGCTATGGGTACCACTTCAAATACCACCGTGATTCTCAACCTTTCACTTCCTTGCTCCTTCCTCTGACAAAACAGGTCCTGAGCCCTCATAGAATGGATGCCTGAGGCCTGCCACCATGAAAAAGGATACATGTGCCCCTTCCAGAACATCTTCTCTCCGGCACATCCAAATGTGAGTGCCCTCTCGGAATGACCAGTAACATGTCCTGGGCCCACACTCCTAGACCTTCAGTGAGGGACCTAAACCTCAATCGGGGACTTAAAGGCCACTTACCACCTCATTAAGACTTTTAAAAAATATTATATTTATTTATTTGAGGGAGAGTGAGAGAGAGAAATAGGCAGAAAGAGAAAGAGAATGGGTGCACCAGGGCCTTCAGCCACTGCAAATGAACTCCAGACACATGTGCCACCTTGTGCATCTGGCTTTACGTGGGTGCTGGGGAATCAAACTCTGGTCCTTCTGCTTTGCAAACAAATGCCTTAACCACTAAGCCATCTCTCAGCCCTCATCAAGACTCTTTATTGCCTTTGTTTTCCAATGCAGAATGCAAGGTCTGTCAGGGTTTCGATGTCCTTGTCTCCTCAGTGCAGGGAACCCAGCGGTGGAGGCTCTACCTTCAGCCGGGTCTGCAGAATAAAATAGTTCCTCTAAGAGCAGGTTGTTACAAATGCCTTGTGACCTTGGCCTCTTCAACACACAGCAGGTTCCCTTTCCTTTCCTGTACTATGACGTGGCCAAGGGCCCTTAACAGGATGCCAATACTATGGAATTATGACCCAAATTAACCTCTTCGCTTGATAAGTTAACTGATACAGTTTTGATGCGTTATCTTTTCAGATGACTTCTGACCCTCTATCAATTCAAACAAGACATTCCTTTCAACCTGCACCACAGCACGTTCCTGTGATTCAGTTCAAGGGGCATTTATTTTTCAGGTGGCTCGTGGGCTAGGTTTTGAAAAAAGATGGCAAATTCTTATCTCTTGTGTTACAAAGCATGGGCATCTTAATTTTGTTTTTTCCCTTAAAACAATGATCCTGCTATGAGAGACAATAAGAAAGATAATAAGTAAAGTATACATATACATATAGTTTACATATATATATATATATATATATATATATATAGAGAGAGAGAGAGAGAGAGAGAGAGAGCAGCCAGAAGGGTATCTTCAGCAATAAGGGTAACCTGGCTGCCTGGGCAAAGTAAGTTCACAGAGGATCAGGCACCGGCCATCCCATGACCAAGGCCTTCCATTGGGTGCAGCCATCAGGGACCTGGGTGATTCTTTCACCTTCCAGAAGGGAGAGAAATTCCCTTCTCTCACCCTAGGCACTATCGGCCTGATGGACAGTTTTCTTGCTCCGTTTTCTGTATATGATCATCTGGGAACAGGAAGCAGCAGAGAGCCGTGACCAGCAGCCTGTGGCCCCCATCCCCAATGTCAGCAGCACAACCCCACTTTCCTCTCTCGGAGGAAAAGACTTCCCAAATGACTCCTGGTCCCATGTGACCGGAGCCATTTGGCACCCTTGTCCACAGCACATTTTAGTTTCCCATTCAAAGGGCCTTTATTCCATTGCCCACCTCCTTCCTCTGCTCTTCCATCCCTGGGGAATGGGGAATTCAGTTATTCATATTGCATGAAATGGGGATCATAGGCTGAGGCTCTACAAGCTGCTAATTGAAAACCTTGTCAGCAGTGACAGGAAGGGGCCAGGAGGGGAGCCTGCCTATCGTATTCTGAACAGCGGCATTCTGGAGGCAGGGCAGCCATACAAGTCTGTCCTCCCAGGCTCGGAGGCTGAGTCTCTGTGAGGCGGTATCCCACAAATCCTAAGGCTGCTAACAGTTCTCAAGATCCCATCCTTACTCTTGGGGGGGTCACTAGCTAGTCAGCATGGGGCACCTGAGGCCCAGGCCATGGCCTGGCTCCACTGCTTTCAGCTATGTGATCCTGGACAATCCAGCCTCTTGGTCTTAGCAGCTCCCCCTGTTCCATGGGGTCATGGTCAGGTTTAGATGAGAAGGTGTGTGAATATTCTACATAATGCCTGATAAGTGAGCAAGAATGAATCTGTAACACTGATTGATAACCATGAGAATCCGTTCCTTGACTGGTTAGAGAATATCCAAGGACAGGAAAGGGAGATTTTTCTTCAGTCCCCCCTTTCTTTTTTTATTTTATTTTGTAATTACTAACCAGTACAATAAATTTTATTTATTAGCTTATTGATATTTTAGAAATATACACATGCACACACATATATCACACACATATATTAATTAAAATATTACATGCTCAGGTATATAACAAAATTCTTTGCTTAGATCGAACGTTATAATAATCATATTTTACCACCATATTTCTTTTGTGAAAACGTTTATTTTCATTAAAACACTCTAAGTGCTTCTCTTAATTCTTCATCAAATATGCTCAGCTTTTCCTACTGTCATTTGTCTTAAATTCAAGATCTAAGTCGTATCCACTTTCTAAATAAATCTGGAACCAGCTAGATGTGAAGGGAAAGGACAGGAAGGTCCCATATACTGAGGAGGGGAGGATTGTGGTGAGCTCCATGGAGGGAGAAATGGGGGGGGAGAAGTCTGGTTTTCAATCAGCTGAGGCACAGCTTCCTTCACTGCCTGGGAATGTCTGAACAATACTCCGCAAAAGTTGGGGTCACTCCCATCTTCTGAATGCTTTGATCCCCAGAGTGTATGGCTCCCGAAAGTGGCCTTGCTCCAAACTGGGACTTCCTTCCTGTCTTGGTAGAGGACCAAAAAACCTTCCCACTGTGGTACTCAAGTCGTCAGAAGCTTGGCACATTTTTCTGATACTACATTTATAGAAAGTTCCAGAAGGAATGTTGGCATGTTGGGTATAAAGGGTTTTGGATCTTGCTAGAGCTGTGGCTGTCACCTGTACAAAAGGCACAGACAGGCTAAGGAGACAGC
This sequence comes from Zapus hudsonius, assembly GCA_004024765.1. NCBI lineage: Eukaryota > Metazoa > Chordata > Mammalia > Rodentia > Dipodidae > Zapus > Zapus hudsonius. Next base: position 15,706 of record PVHP010029229.1, read on the forward strand.
TCAGTGTCTGGACCACAGGTTCAAGTCCCAGCGCTGGAGAAAAAGGAAGATAAAACACAAGCTACAGAGAAGTACTTTGATTCCAGTGGGGTGACTGGATCCCAGAATGGGGAAGGAAATGCCTACCTCAGGGAGCTCATGACACTTTGTCTGCCTGCAGATGAGGACGATGACTAGTACATTCTGTCAGCAGCAGTCACGACAGCTCTCTACAGACTTGCAGACACGCACTTTTAGATGCTGTTACTGTACCTCCAGCTAATTTACTCAATTTTGTCAACACTACGCAATCATGAATAAGGAGGCTTAGGAGAAAAGGTTAAAATCCCTATTTCCAGCCATTTCTCTTCCTTGCATCATTTCTGTCTCATTATTACTCAGTGGGACCCATAAATCTGCCACTCAGATCCAAGATTAAGTGACATCCTACAGAGAAATTGCTAATGTCACCAGCAAACAAACCAAAATTAAACACCAGGTTCCGAGCACTCAGCATCCAACAGCCTGGCGTCCTGCCCGCCCCTGAGGCCTCACACACTGATCAGCCGCAGCCAGACAGTACCATGCTGTTCTCCGGCCAGCTGAGAGTTCCCTCGTGATCACTGGCCTGTGCCACAGTTCCTGGGCTCTCTGCTCCCCATTCTCCTAATGGAAGACTGGGAAGGATGGGCAGCGTAGAGATTTGCAAGACAGGTTCCAATTTTAAGGCAAAAGCCGTCCCATTAAATCTTACCAGATGTTTCTCAAGTTTGCAAGATTAAGAAAGATTTCAGCATCAAAAATCAAAGAAAATACTCCATGACCTTAAAAAAAAGGATAAAACGCAAGGCTCCAACAGATCCGAAGTCCACTTTGACAGCTGCCTGCTGGAATTGACGAGGTACTATTGATGTTCGGATTAAACCATGCCTCTGTGATCAAGTACTCAAACGTGGGATAAAAGACAAATACATTCTTTAATCCTGCCCACTAATTTTGACTAGGCTGTGAAAAGCAATGAGTGTGGAGCAAATGTCGAAGTAGCTTTGCTTCTGTTTATCGACAAAGCTATTTTGGTTTCATGAATTCCACGTATCTTACCAACATTTAAACTAACACAAGGAAATCTGAACCAGGTACTGAACTCTCCACAGATGGCTACAACTTCCAAAGCCACTAAAGGTAAAAAAAAAAAAAAAAAAAAAAAAAAAAAAATCGACAGATAAAGATGGTACTGAAAAAAGTAATAAAGAAACTGAATTCGGGCTTATTATTCGCTTTTTTAATGATAAAATAACGTTGGGAATTCCAATTTTCAGGCAGAAGAATCTAAAAAAGAGGAAACTTTTTCTTCTTCAAAAGGAAAGGGTGAAGAGGCAATTAAGTCATTAATTACTGTCTTTGTCTAGAGATTTCTAACCCATCAAACTTGGACTCTCTTGCCTTCATCAAAGGTAGCACTCATTCTACTTTACAATAAGTACCTCTTAACAAGACAATCTCATGCTTCAAAAGCTGCTCTATGAGGAATTTAGATGAAGACAAATTAACACTTCCCATCAGGCACCCAGAGTTGACAGCCACACAGTGCCCACTGTCACCCAAGGGCCTCAAATAAGCAGTGGGAGAAGACAGGGACACTGTGGAGAAAACTGGGTGCTCTGAGCCAAGGGAGCAAAGTGTTGAGGTTTTAGCAACTGAGACCGTGTGTCCAAGGAGAAATATTAGCTCGGCCTTCAGACTTCTTCATGGGTCAGAATGCCTTCAGAGAGACTCACATCTCCCTCAGTATACCTTCAGCTCCCTGAAGACACTAAGCAATACCTTCCAGATAATTGGCCCTCTGATGTGTATGTGATGAGACATACTCCTTTAAGAAGCTTAATGTGCTTCCCTAAAAAAAGATTATTTTTAGAAAAGCCATAAAGTATGAAGCTCCCTATAAAGATTCCTGGTGCTGATCTGAAGCATTCATTTCACAATGCTTGTGCTGAGTCACCCCAGTGGCAGGAGACATGAGACTGTGTCTCAAAGTCCCAACACAGAGGCAGAGACACAAAGCAAGAAACCAGCAGGAACATGCATTTTAAAGCCACTTGGGAGTGCTTGGACCATGCTTACAAAAGTCTCCCTCTCATACCAATTTCCAAAGGTTCAACCAGGCTACCCTCTTGGGCATCACGCACAATGAGAAGGCTTGACTAAGAGTTGGTGACTTCATCCTCTATAACACTGAGACGACAGAAGTACTCATACAATAACAATAGCTTTATTTTGCTGTGTTGCTATGGAATTTTCCAAACAACACATGAAAATCACTGATCAGTAATTGTGACAAAACTTCTTAGCCCAGCATTGAGAATAGGGTCTAATTGTTCTGTAAACATACTTTGATTTGTTTACCTCAATGTCATATTAACTTCAGCTATATAATAGCACACGCTGATTGGATCTGGTGTGCGATACAATTGCACATTATGTCCTAGGTTCCATAATCTTCTGTTTTTAAAATAAATTCTTTTTAGAAAATAATGGAGCTGGAAAAGTAGCTCAGTTGGTAGAGCACCTGCCTAACGTGCATGTGGCTTTGGGCTCAGTCCCCAGCACCACATAGAACTGGGGGTGGGGGCTCACCTGAAATCCAAGCATTCAGAAGGAAGAGGCAGGAGAACGGGAGGGTTAAAGCCATACTCAGCTACACATGGAGGCCAGCCCAAACTAGGAGACCCTGTCTCAAAAGTTAATTAGTTAATTAACTAATTAGTTGTCTCTGTAGTAGACACCACCCATGAGAGTGAGAAGCACATAGGATTTTACTTAAATGGATGTTCCCTGAGTGGGCTGTGTATCTTTCCATGTTTGGCTCACAGAAAGAATTTTTTTCAGAATTATTCACAATAGAGAATTTTAAGACAATTAAAAGAGTTGCAGAGAAAGAAAACTTTTTAAGTTCTGAGAAAAATAAAACACTACCTGTTAAGTGAGACAGTTGGAGGAGAATGAGAGAGATGGCTCTGGGGAGATGCTGTGTGTGTAAGAACTGCTCGAACACCCATGTAAAATCCAGGCATAATCTCACGTGATTGTAACCCATGTTGGGGAAACAGGAGAATCACCTGGCTCCCTGGTCAGATAGTTTAACCAAAACAACCGTAAGCTCCGGGTTCAGTGAGCGAGTCCATCTCAAAGGAATAAGGCAGAGAGGACAATAAAGGAACACCCCTCATATGCGCCTCTACATGTGTGAACATGGTGTGCACGTCTGCACACACAGATGCATATACACATACCACACACGAAAAGGAGGGAGGGAGGGCCTGTGTAACCTGCAACTATCATTTATCAGCAAATATTCAGCCAGTCCTGGTAGTTCAGGCCTGTAATTCCAGCTACTCAGATCACAAGTTCAAGGCCAGCCTGAACTATAGAATAGTTGAAGGCCATGACGGGCAATTTAGTGAGACCCTGTCTCAAAATCAAAAGTAAAAAGAGAGTCCAAGGATATATAGCTCAGTGCTAGAGCACTTGCTATAGGTTTAATCCCAGTACCAAAATAAAAAAGACCTCGCATACTTATTGAGAATATTTTTTATTCTTATTCTATAATTTAACTTTTACCCAACTCACTAATATTAGCCAAAGTATTCCTCCTAGTAACTCTATACAGTAAGCATTATTAACATGCTCATTTTAAGGAAACTGAGGCACACATAGGTAAGGAGAAATCTTCCCAAGGTTCCCCAGCTTCTAAGCAGCAAAGTCTGGGATTCAAATCCAGCTACTGTCTCCCAACCCATACATCCTGGGCTGTGCTGTTTCTGACAGCCGTATTCTCCCACCTTGTCTGAATCCTGGAATGAAAAAAAAAAATGTCTTCCCTCAAGAAGCTTCTAGTCCATAAGACAATGTAGTCAGGCCATGATCATAGCAAGCATGCGCAGGTGCAGGAGGTACGAGGAGGGATACTCAACTGAGTTAGAATGCGCAGCAAGATAAGGGGGAACTGATAAGGTCTGTGTAGGTTTCAAGCAAGGTGTCTCAGCTCAGGGATACAAAGTGGCATTGGGGCCACAGAATTCTTTGTTGTGAAGGCTGTCATATCTGCACCATGCCTAGCCTCCATTAAAGAGATCAGTAAGTTTCTCCCAGCATGATGACCACATTCCCTAAGAGATGAAAGCACTCATCCCCAGTTGAGAACTGCTGGCCTAAGGGAAGTGGGGTCCCTCCTGACCGATGAGCATTCGTGATCAGACAAAGCATTAGAGAGAGTCCCAGGCCCAGGATGGAGCCTAAAAGGCCCCAAGAGAGATGCTGTCACTTCCTGGAAACTCGAAGTAATTCGGTGTGAATGTCTCTTGGAATTGTACTTAAGGGATCAACAGTGAGTCTGGAGTTCAGAGTAGGATGTTCATTAAAGGCCTCTTCCTCTTCACTTGGGTATTCTCTTAAAGGGCCAGCAGCATGATCAGATCTTTTTTTTTTTTTTTTTCATATGAACAATGATTGAAGAAGGAGGAGGAGAAAAAGATCAAGACCATCCAAGCCAATATACTGGCTTCACTTGTTGACCCCTTTCCTTTATAACAGGAATTTTATTTAAAAATTAAATGTGTGGCTGCGAAGATAGCTCAGTGGTAGAGCCTTGTCTAACAGGGATAAGCACTGAAAAATTAATTAATTAATTAATTAATACTGAATTAAATGTGTGATCTTTAAAAAAAAGAGGATGTTCACACTAATGCTTGCAAAGGAGCAAAAAAAAAGCAACTTGCAAAGGGGAAGTACAAGTGACCAACAAGCATGCTTTCACCTTTCCTATGACAGAGAGATGCAAACTGAATCACAAAATGTCATTGTTCACCTACCACGCAGACAAATGATTTTTAAAATCATCCTTGCATCTTTCTTCGCGTGCAGAACCTGCTACATTGCTGCTAACTCACTAGAGAGCAGTCAAGAAAAAACGACTGGATTGACCTCAACAGGAGGGAAGTGACCACATACAAGCTCCATGCTCCCATTAGGAATGATTTTGTGGAAGTCTGCATGTTCAGATAGGGAAGTATTTGTTAGAAGGCAAAAGGTAACAATATTGATTCCACTTGGTGGGAGGCTGGAGAAGGGGGAGGTGTATACAGTGTTTACGAAAGAGATCCACCACCCCAGGGTCACCCAAACTCTAACCCAGGTCTTGAGGCTGGCTAGGCTGGGCCAAAGATTGGGAACTGAGGCAACTCTCTTAATGAATTCATCAATTTCCAAAGCATTAATTGCTGGACTTGGAGGGCTAATAATAGTCACCATGTATGCAGACTTCCATAGCAGCTTTCAGAGCCGGGCTGAAAAGCAGGCTTTACATACCATGACCTAAACACAAAGTCACTTCAGAGTCCCCATCTTACTGTGCACGTTTCCACTGGAAACTATAGGCAATCGAATCAAGCTGTGTGTCAATAAGTTTTGCTTAGTAAACTGTTTTGGTAAACAGGTCCACCATACTGAGCACTCCAAAGATACTATCAAAATCAAAATTGTTTTAAAAAGTATTTCATGAA
>PVHP010029230.1:0-22461 GCA_004024765.1 Zapus hudsonius
CCTTCCTTCCATTTGTTTATTGAGACAAAGTGTTATTTTCATATCCAAGGGGTCTAATCTCAAAGCCATGAGTTGATGCTCCTGTCTTAGCCTCCTTCCTCATTACTGGGACCAAATACCCACCCAGAAGCAGCTTGTGGAAGGAAAAGAGTTTCATTTGGCTTAAGTTTTAAGGGGAAGTTTCATCACCGAGGAAAGGACACAGTAAGCCCCAGACAGGATGCCACATCACATGCATGTGACAGTTAGGAAATACAGGAAGACCAGCAAGTGAGGTAGATCTCCCATTCCTCAAGTCCATCCCCACTGACACGCTTCCTTCTGCAAGGCTCCACTTCCCATGGATTCCATAACCTTTGCAAACAGCTCCAGCAGCTGGGGAATCAGTATTCAAGCACATGAGTCTATGGGGAGCATTTTACACTCAAAGCACCACACCATTGCCTAGGCAGTCACTCTACTTTCCTGGCTGATTCTTCTCAAGCACAAGGGTTCTGCAGGTGAGTGCCTGCTGTATTCATAAACTCTGATGGATCACTTTTAATAGGTGCGGTTTTTTTGACCTCACTTACATCTCTTTACCTGGTGATGTGTCTCTGGGCAAGTTAGAAAGGAAACAACATTTAAACCATTTGCCCAATTAAACAATGATATTAAGTGTAATTATATAAGTTGATTATGTTCACACAGGGATATGGTTATTTTGGGAGTATGTGAGCAAAAGCTATGTAAAGCAAAAGAAAGTGTGTGTGTGTGTGTGTGTGTGTGTGTGTGTGTGTGTGTGTGTGTAAAAGAATATGTGTATGTGTGCCTGAGAAACAAGATAGAATGTGCATGTATGTGAGTGTGAGTGAATGTGTGCATATTTGTGTGGGAGAGAGAGAGAAAGCGAGAGAGAATGTGTGTGAGTGTGAGTGAATGAATGTGTGTGCATGTATGTGTGGGTACATATGAGAGACACTATGAGTGTGTGCTTATTTCAACTTAGAACTTGGCCCGGCTGAGTACCATTCAAATGCCAGTCTCCTTAGTAACTTCCTTAAGGAGAAAGAAACAGAAATATGAGCATGCCTCCTGCCCACAAACAAAACTGCATGGCTGTGGCAGAGGCCTGACCAGACAGACTCCCAGAACAGTCCACATTCCACACGAGTTCTACAAGCCACCACAGCTGGCTCTGCTTCAAGTACAATAACCCTGAGAATATGGTCCAAGGACTTTTTTCGACTGCTCTCTGACATCCAGGATCAGAGATGCACAACAGACTGTCCATTTTAAATAAGTATTTTATATATATCAGGTTTCTTTAAATGGCATTTGAAACTTTGAGAAAAAGATTTGTTTTGTGCAGTATGTTGAAAACCTAATTGCTTTGTGATTTGAGTGTCTTGGAGTTGTTGCATAACATGTTGATAGTGAGAACTTAATAGTCTCTTCTACCTTTCACGAAGAGAATGTATTTCTTTTTTAGTGAATAATATTTGCGACAATTGTCCAAAAAGATTAATGATATGATTTATTTAAATAAATACAAATACATATACAATATGATATACATTCTCTCTCTCCATATACATATACATATATATGTACATTTCACTTGGGAATTATGTTTTGTTCATAGAACATTTGGCACAGCTGACACCTTGTGCTCACCCCCTTAAGCCCCCTTTCTCCAGAAGAGCTCCACCTTCTAAAGGTCCAAAAATCTTTTCAAATAGTGCCACCAATTAGGAATCAAACATTTAAATTCATAAGTTTATGGGGAATACTTGACATTCACCACAACTTTGCCCAAAGACAGAGGAAGACTTACACCATTCTTTAGACAAGCAATTAACACAAATATTACTTCTCTCATTGAAACGGCTATGTCTAGTGCTTGCCCCATCAACCCATAAGAAAGGAGGTACCTGGGAGTTAGGGACTCATGGAGATTTGATGTAATTCCATCATTGTATAATTATGACTCTAGAAAACATCTGGGTTTCAGTATTGATACCTTTGCCTTTAACCACCTGGTTCCTATTCATCAATGCATCACTGTAACATAGGAGAAGCAGAAAAAAAAATGTTTCCTTTAATTTCCACACAATATCCTACTCAGGCATGGTATAACCATGCACAAATTGTTTAATCATTTTGAAATGGGACAATAATGATCGCCTCATGAGTTATAATGAAAATTAAATTGGTCAACTTTCATTAAAGTGCCTCACGTGCTCCTTGGTAAATGCGGGCAAATCAAAGTATTTATTATTAGGCTATCATAATTTTAGCTCTGTTAAAAAAATGAAATCTTATTTTGCTTTGGAATGGTTTAAGTTATATTAAAATGCTAGTGAGCCATGAAGATATTCACATACCTTTCCAGTCTTGCCAAACAATATGAATGTAGCTAATGCACTTTGAGGTTAGTTTTCATGAAATCAGTAAAGGGATATGAGGGGGAAACTATTTCTGTTCCTTCACACATATCCCTGCTAAGGCTTTTTTTCCCTAACACCACAGTGCCTTTATTATTCTACATTACCCTGTAATATATGATATGGTGGGTCTTATTCAATTGTAGCTGACTTTCAGGCTAATTGCATGTATATATTTTCTGTTTCAGAGTTTATTATGTCAGTTAATTATTTTTAGGAGAGATGTTATTTAATAGACATAAACTAAACCTAATAATGGTGGTCACTATATCAGAAAAGTGTGATATTATACTGAGACCGCTTTGCATTTCTTTTTGACAAGAAGAAAGCTATTGGTAGGAGGGGACATCAGTGTCTCCTTCGCAATTTAGTGCTTAATGATCAAATGTTGTATTCTTTCTTTCCTGCTCTGTAGTAAAGAGCTTGCTTATACTAATGAATCCATATTTCATTTTCTTTCCTCAAACTGGTGTTTGGGGCTACGGAGAGAATGTGATCAGTAAGGTCAAATACAAGCATGAGGACTTGACTCTGATCCCCAGTACCCATGTGAAACATGCTTGTGAGATCATCACTCACTTTACCCACTGAACAACATGGAATAATTGGTATAAACTCTTTACGACAGAGCCCTATCATATACTTTACTTTACCTTTATTTTGACTACTGTATTCATTTTTGTTTCATCATATAGCAAATAACTTAAACATTCAATGGCGAGAAAACACACATCTAGTATCATGATTCAGGTGTTCAAATGTTCTAAAACCTATCTTTTGAAATATAGATAGACAGAGAATTTACCAGATCATAAAGTCTTTGTTTCCTTTGCATAAGAGTTCCTCAAGAAATTTATCTCATTTCTCACATACTGCTATAGGTATCCAGAAAAAAAAAAAAAAAAAAAAAAACAAGGCCATACTTCCAACTCTTGCTTAGAAATCACGTTAGCCAATACCCGAAGTTATTGCATATATATTCTGCCTTCCAATAGGACACAATTCCCCCAAGTTTTCTGCTGTCCCATAATAAGATCCTCTCTTTTTTATAGGTTCCAATAACAGGTTTATTCTCTTTTAGACACGTATCAAACTGTGTCTACCAGAAGTCTGTTTATGATGACTTGAATATTCTATAAGTAATTGTAAATTTTTTTTTCTGTGTGCCTGTGATGGTTCATCTCACCATCCATATCACCATCATGGAAACAGATTTCTTCTCATGTCTGAGGGATTTTCTAAATTTAATTACTTGATGTGGGAGGACCCATCTTAATTATGACTGGTACTATCCCATTGGCAGGGCTCCTGAACTCCTGAATCGTATATAGATTGTAGATATCTAACTTATTCTGCATTCATCACTCTTGTCTACTTCCTCTCTGCTGATGTGATAAAGAGATGCCAGTATTCTCCTCCTGCCATGCATTTCCTGTCCTAGTGGACTTTTCCTTAAAACTGTAAGTTTAAAAGAAACTCTTTCATTCCCAAAGTTGGTTATATTTGGGCATTTCTTTCCCCTAGCAATGACAAAGTGACTGTCACTGTGCCTCACTCCCATGTGTCTTTCACAGACAGGCCATTAACCTGCTTTCTTTCATTAACTATCTCCTTAAAGCAATCCAAGATCACCTGTCATTATCTTCATAATTCTTCCAACCCCTTCCCATTGCCCAATTCCAAAGCCATGTCTGTATTATTATTTGTCTTTTTACAGAAACAGCTCTCTCTCTCTCTCTCTCTCTCTCTCTCTCTCTCTCTCTCTCTCTCTCTCTCTCTCTTCCAGTGCTTATCTGTATTTGCTTCCTATTGATTCTATAACAAGTTCTTGTTGGTATTGCTAAATGAGGACATGGAGAACAAAGGGTTAACAATGTTTGAGCAGGTGAAACCCCAACCTCACCCAGCCACTGCAACTTAAATCTCTCCAGAAACGATGGGCTCCTCTTACTGGCTCCAATGCCAGAGGACACTATACCTCATCACTGCTGAATATGGGACATGGACTTGGGGGGGGGGAATGTTACTTTTTATGCCAACAAATGCTATGTTTTCTCTATGCCCCCACCCCTTGACTCCTCATTCCTTTGATTTCTTGTCCCTTCCCACTCCTTAGCTCCCTGTTTGCCATAGGGACCCTTTGTTCATGGCCAGCTTCCTACATATTTATGCCATTGCTCCATACTTAAAAGAAAGTGGGGAGATGTTGGTATTGCTAAATGAGGGCATGGAGAACAAAGGGTTAACAATGTTTGAGCAGGTGAAACCCCAGTAACCTGGTAGGCATTTCCCAGCTCAGTCAACCCTGACTCCCAACCCCTACCCAAAGCAAGCCACATGGACCCAGGTTCGTACCCCAGCTGTGCCTGGAAGGTGGTAGTTCCTCTGCCCCCACCATCTGATACGTGCCCAAGCTCATGTCTACATGCAAAGCAGGTATTCACAGGACGCTAGTTACCACCAATCTCCGTTGTCCATGTCTACCCCCTCCCTCCTCCTCTATGTCTACTTAACCAAAGAGGCTTCTACAATAAACGGGATTATTTTCTGCACCTTTCCCCCCAGGTCTCTCTCTGCCTGTTATTCTCTCTGAAGAGATGAGCTGAACACACATGTAGCCATGCTCCCAAGAGCTGTAACACTTCCACAGGTTCTCGGGCCCATGGGCATGCCACCACCCACCACGGCTGCCACTGGAGCCCCCGGGGCTGTCACCACTTGGAGCATACCTGCTCTCTCCCTCTCTGTGATCCCCTCCATGCCCGCCACCGCTGACATGGAGTGGGCCCTCACCCTGGTGCCAGCCGGCCTGACAAGCAGCAGCCAGCTGGGACCGTGGAGAGATGCACGGCTCTGCTTGGCCCAGCCCAGCCCGTGCGCCTTGGGGCCAACAGCAAAAGTGCTGTCCATGCAGCGTGAGCCTGGCGCCCGCAAAAGCTCTAGCCAGACTTCAGGACCAGCAACCATTCTTATTTTATTAAAAACAAGTTCTCACAAGCTTAGTGGCTTAAAACTATCACCTTGCATTTCTGTACTTCAGAAGCCCTAATGTCAACATGTGTGTTGGCTGCGTTTCTTTTAGAGGTTCTATAGTGTATTCACTTCATTGCTTTGTCTGTCTTTGCAGAGGATACCTGCATTAACTCATGACATTGCATTTGTCTGCCAACCCTGCAACATAGCATCTCTAATCTCTCCCATCCACCTCTCTCCTCTCTCTACCTTTGCCATTTCCATCTTGGATGGTTCCCTTGTCTCTCTTAGAAGGACTCAGTAATTAAGTCTCACCACATAAACAGGGATTGTTTCACCTCAAAATCTTTTACATGATCATACCCAGAAAGTTCCACTTGCAATTTGAAGTGACATGTTCACAATTTTCTAGAATTATATTCCAGAACATTCTACTTATCACTGATTCTTGCCTGGGTAGTTCTCTGTAATATCAAAAAAACAGATATACAGTAAATAGCATTTCTTTTTGGCTTTTAATAAAAGTAGGTATAGGACTGGGGAGATAGCTAAGCCAGTTGTCGAGGTCTGCCACATACCACTGGGATGAATGTCCAAACCAAACACAGTTATGGGAAGAAAGGAGTTACTGAAACCACAGATCCAGGGGAAATTCCATAACAGATAACAATGAAAAAGGCTGCCTCCTTTCACAGATGGGGGCGAAGAGAGAGAGAGAGGGAGAGAGAAAGAGGGGCCATCACTAACATCACACCCATAGAACAAAACAGGCAGGGATCTAAGGGAGAGAAATCTCCTTCCCCCTTATATAGCCTTAGGGCGGATGTCTTGCAACCCTATCCCAGACTTAATGGCTTCATGAGACTCTGGAATTCCCTTCCTGCACTGCCCACACAGGAAAGGATGTTTACTTCTAGCTCTCCTGAGCTTCCTTACATCCTGCCTCCTACTGAGAGTCTGCCTTCCTGTAAACATCCCCAGAGACCCACCGAAGGTAATTAAAAAGATCAAGTTGACAACAAAACTTAACCATCATAGCAGTGAAAAGTGAAAAGTGTTGCTTATAAAATCTGCTGGTCCCTGATCAACTCCCTGGTTCCATATGCTGTAGTTACTTTCTTTGTCAGACAAACACACCCATCAAAATCAGCTGAAAGGAGGCAAGTTTTTATTTAGCACATAGTCTCAAGGGGAAGCTTCATGATGGCAGGGGAAGCATAGAACGAACAGAGGCTGGACATCACTTCTGCCACAGCAGGTGGGAAATAATAGCAAGAAAATAAACCAAGTTCTGGCAATAGAGAGCTGGCTATAAATATATATAAACCTGACCCCCAGCAACACACCTCCTCCAACAAGGTTCAACCTCTAAAACTATAATCAGTTTGGGGTCAAATGTTTGGAACACATGAATGTAGGGGTCAGGGGCATCTGATTCAAAATAACGACAGAATGCAAAGTCAGGTGCATAAAGTGTGCGTGCATCTGAAATTTACAGCAGCAAGAAGACCCTAGCATGCCTCTTCTATCCCTCTCAACCTGTCTCTATGAAATAAAGACATTTTAAAGGGTATGTACATATGAAGATTATTATTGAAAAGGAAGGATAAATTGTTGTATCAGAAACTCATACCTGGGGAGAGGTGGTGCACACCTTTAATCCCAGCACTCAGGAGTCAGAGTAGGAGGATTACCACGAGTTCAAGGCCACCCTGAGACTCCATAGTGAATTCCAGGTCACCCTGGGCTAGAGCAAGACCCTACCTCGAAAAAACAAACAAACCAACAGAAACTCATACTTGGAAAAAAAAAGAAGACAAGCAAGAGAAGACAGGGATTCCAAAATACTGCTCTTTTTAAATTAGAAAGATTATTTGCTGATACTTCTGGACTGGTTCTAGAGCAAGAGTGAAATCAAATATACGTCTTCAGCATGGTGTTAGGTTTTCTCCCTTTTCACATTCTGCCAAGCATCCTGTTTACTTTCTGAATTTTTTTTCTCATGGTGGAGAGCACCATCATAGTAACTCCAGAAATGCTCTAAAGTATTTTCTCTGCAGAACATTTGGTCACTTCTGAGCCCAGCTGTTGACCGATGCAAGTTATGAGGGAAACATTATTCTTTTGTGTTATTTACACTCCTGCTAAGATTCAGTGACTTTGAGATTCGGAGATCTGACTTGGTAAACTCAGAAAGAAAGAAAGAAAGCCTCAAGATGTAGCACCTGGAAAGCTCATCTGATGCTTTTTGTTTGTTTTTCCCTTTTGAGGTTAATCTTCACCTGCTATCAATCTACCTCCTTCCTTTCCACACTGGACTCCACTGAAGTTCCTTTATATCTACTGTGTGGGCTTCCTCCTCCCACCAAACCGAGCCTAGTTAGGATCATCAGAAGTCTTCCCAGTTCCCATCTGCCACGTCACTGCAAATTCTGACATGCACACTGAATTCCTGAGGCCTGGGTTGCTGCATAGGATTTTTTCCCACTATGTTCTGCAGGATTAGAAATAGGTACTGATTTGGGTTTATATTTTATTTATTGGCATTTGTGTGGGTGTATATAGGTATTAAGGTAAACTATGTTTGAGTCTCACAGAGCATGATATTTGGGAGGGGGGAATTTTGTGTGTGTATATGCCTGTGTTTGTGTTTTTGGTAAAGATCACAGGTCAACATGAGGAGTCCTCTTCAATGGCTCTCTACCATTTTCTTTGAGATGTTTCTCAACGAACCCACAGCTGATGTTTTAGTCAGCTACACACTGCTGGGACGAATCTCCAAACCAGGCACAGTTTATGGTAGGAAAGGATTTATTGAAACTACAGATCCAGGGGATGTTCCATAATGGTGAAAGAGGCTGGCCCCCATTCACAGGTCCAAGCAGAGAGAAAAACCCATCACTAGTACCACACAAACAACAGCAAACAGACAGGGGGTAGGACACAAAGGAGATTTCTTTCCCCTTTATATAATATAGCCTTAGGATGGGGTTTTGAAACCTTGTCCCAGACTCTATGGCTTTCTATGTCTCTGGAATTTCCTTCCTGCACAGCTCTCCCAGGAAGGGTGTTCATTTCTAGCTTTCCTGAGCTTCCTTACATCCTGCTCCTTACCGAGAGGCTGCCTTCCTGTGAACATCCTCAGATACCAACCCAAGATGATGAAAAAGATCAAGTTGATAACCAAACCTAACTATCACAGGTGACCAGTATACCTAGTATACCTAGCCAGCTTGCCCCGTGGATCTACCTGTCTCTGCCTCTACAATTTTGGATTACAGGTGTATAGAACCATGCCTGTTATAGTCAGCTTCATGTTGCTGGGATGAGCATCCAAACAGACACAGTTTATGGGAGGAAATGTTTTATTTTATACTTACAGACCCAGGGGAAGTTTCATCAATGGCAGAAGAATCTGGCTCCCTTTCTTTCATATAAACAGAGAGAAACCACCAAACAGCCAGCTGCACAAGCAAGCACAAACCACCACCGCTCCCTCCAAGTATCTTTGGGCTGGAATGAAGATTTGCCCCCCAAATATACTTTAAGGCTGGTGACATGCCCATTTTAGCATGAGTCTGCAAGCTAGGAGCTGAAATGGGAAGTTTAATCAAAAACACCTGTGTCTATGGGGGCAACACGATCAAATTCGAATTATCAAAATGCCTGATACTTAGATGGGTGCCATGGATTCAAACCCAGGCTCTCATGTTTTTGTGGTAAGTACTTTACTCTCTGAGCCATCAGCCCAGTGTTCATTTGGAAACTTTATTAGAGTTGTGTATCTGAGAGGTAGAGGACTCAGGACTTAGGACACTGGTGTAAATTATGACTCTGGAATGTACTGAGCTTACTTTTTTTTTTAGGCAGGTACCACTCATATACTTCATATGATGTTTTAAATGTAAAATGTCCTCCATAGACTCATGTTTGAATAGTTAATCCCCAGTTGGTGGCACTGATTAGGAAGGCTATGGGACCTTTGGAGGTGGACCCCTGCTGGGGAAATGTGTCTGTCATTGGAGACTGGCCTTGAGGGTTCATTATCCACTACCCACCTGCTGTTTTCATTCTCTACCTCCTCCCTGCTGGTATACTGATATGATTCCAGCTTCTTATTCCTGACATTCTTTCCCCACCATGATGGACTCTATCTACCCTCTGGAATCATAAACTGGATAAAACCCTTTTCCTTCCATAAACTGCTTATTGTGGAGCCTTTTGGCCCAGCAACAAGAAAAGAACTGATACATCCCAAGACTTAATTTCTCATTCTTTAAAATAGCGATCATCAAGGCACCTTCTCTGTCAGGTTTTCAAAGTATTTATTGAAATTCTGTAACACCTTAGCATCTTGGTTTATAAGTAGAAAATGCTCAGGAAACTTTAGCTTTGATTTTTCATTTTGAGAAATATGTTGAGTAAATGTTAAGAATGAGTTGCAACATGATAGAAATATGGTCTTGTTGGATGTTATGGAGGTTACATTTTTTAATGGTACTCAATATCTGATTACTTTAAGTTTTATTCATTATTAGCTTGAAAGCAGAGAGAGAGAGAAATTCAAAGGGAGGGAGAGAGAGAAAGGGAGAGACAGAGATAGCTACACCAGGGTCTCTTGCTATTGCAAACAAACTCCAGATGCATGCTCTACTTTGTATATCTGGCTTTACTTGAGTATTCGGGAATCATACCCAGGCCATTAGGCTTTGCAACCAAGTACATTTCACCACTGACCAGCTCTACTCAGTATATGTTGATTAAACCCTCATTGCATCTCTGCTTTGAACACATACAAGACACACCTTTGGTAACCAACAAGGATCCACCCTCCATACTTTCCACTACTTTTTAATAGTCTGTTCAAAATTTGAATCAACCAATGAGTGACACCATTGTTTAATGGCAGAGCCCTCATGACCTAAATGTCTGTGATGAACACAAACATACCCAGAGCCGTGCTTTAGTAATCTCTTAGGCATTCCTTGTATCACAATGTTATTTGGGACAAGATACCTGACCATAAACAACTTCTGAAAGGACAAGGGTTTAATTAGACTTTCAGTCCCTGAAGGTAGAGATCATCACGATGGAATGAGCAGGCAGGAATCACACCAGCAGGTACGAAGGAGAGGGAGAAGGGGAGAGAGGGAGGGAGGGAGAGAGAGAGAAAGAGAGAGAGCCAGAAGTGGAGCTCAACTGTCACACATGAAGACCCACTCCAGTGACATACTTTCTCTAGCAAGCCTGCACCTCATAAACAACCCTCCACAACCTTCCACAACCCTCCACAATCCTCCCAAATAATGCAATGTTTCTGAGGTTCAAACACATGAGACTATGGGGTATATTCCATTCACACCACCACATCCCGCAGTCCTATCAACTTTTCAATCAAGATAAATTATCACAAAGACTTAATTAATTTCAAGGTAGTAAAAGGGAAAAAAGTTGATATGTATATATACTTGGTCTTATGATTACCTATTTACTAATATGCCTTTGAGGGAGAGAGAGAAATATCATTTGATTATATACAGGCAGACACAAATAACTGTGTATAAAAATTTTATAATCTATAATAAACTCAATTAGTAAATTACAGAAGAATTGATTTGGTAATGTATTTCTATTATCTCCATTTATCCCAAGTAATGTGGTGTGAAACTATCTTTCTTGTGAGAGTAAAGAAACATTTTCTGTCTCCAGGAAAAGCTTAGCCTGACAAAGCTTTCACAGGTTTACGGCGAGGAGCTATGACCTTCTTTATGGGGTTAAAACATGGGGTATGGTTTGTATTGATTTGGATGTCACATCAAGCTTAGGCGGTCTTCGTTCTTTTCATCATGCCATGAGAACTAAAAATATAGACTGAAGAATGAATGTGGTAATATCCCTGCACTCCATAACTGACTAGAAGTGGATACATCTTCCTCTCTGATTATATGCTTCATACAAATAGTAGGGAAGTACATTTTCCTGTCACCTCAGTTTCTTCCATTTGCTGAGTATGTTAACAATGTGTTTTCTGCACAGTCATCAGTGAGGTGAGATCTTATTTCTGGGAAAAAGTGCTTTCTTTGTCTCCCTTCTATGTATTTGCCAATTACTCTGTTTCTAGGTAGGAACATCTAAGTTCTTGGTCTTAAATTTGAGTTAATTTGGCCAAGCTGTATCAGATTATCAGACAGAGCCAAGATCTGTCATTGTCCCCTTGGGAGATGGATTTTCATGCATGGGGAACAACCCTGATTACATTATTTTAATACTTCTTTTAAAAAACTTTATGGGAGTTCTACCGTTTGTAACTTCCCACTGGAAATGCATTGCAAATAGAGTTGAGATCAGTGACATGTGTCATTCCTATGATGCAGGGAATTTTTTTGTTTTGTTTTTTTCTGTAATTGCTCAAATTATAATAGGGCATTGAAATAAAGTGGATGAATTTTCCATCATGTTCTTTAGGCATATGCTCCTGCCTGACTTTATGTTTCTTTATTTTCTAATTTTTTGAGTTGTGTTCTCACTATGTAACCCAGTTTGGCCTCTAACTCTTGCCTCAGTTTCCTATGTGATAGGATTATTGATATGACCCACCATTTCTGGCTCTATAGGATTTTGATGAAATATGTTGGAAGAACAGATAGTCCTAGAAGAATATAATATTTTCCAATATCTTATATTGAAAAGTGCTTTTTATACCTGACTAATTGTCATACCTATTGCTGGAAACTATAGGCATATTGATAAACATTGTAGGTTGCTTAGCTTTCTATGTATTTTACTACTTGTTGTAATTTGTATATGTTTATTAATTTAAAAAGATTTTTATTCTTTGGGAGAGAGAAGGAGAGGGAGGGAGGGAGGGAGGGAGAGAGAGAGGGGGGGTACTCCAGGGCTTCTTGCTACTCCACAGGAATTCCATATGCATGTACCACTTCATGCATCTGGCCTTACATGGCTATTGGACAATTGAACTCAGGCCATCAGACTTTTCAAGCAAGCATCTTTAACTGCTGAGCCATTTCTCTAACCCATATATGTATTTTTAAATATTGAAATTATTACTTTAGAAAGTTGAGACTGAGAAGTGATGATCAATATCCTCTTGTCTGACTATCAAAGAAAATTCTTTGGCAAATCATTGTGAAATTTACCACATGTTCACAGATATGTTCCTAGACCATTTACATACTCTCTGAAACACATTTGTGATCTCTCCTTATCCTGAGGTCTTTAGAAAGCTGGATGGGCACACTCTTTTTTTAGTGTGAAAGGGAAGGAAAGAATTTTCTGGAAGCGGAACCAGTTCTTATACTTGGTCATCAGAAGTCAGCAAAGTTGTAAGATACAAAATTAGAAGTTGATAGGCTAGGAGTATTGTTCAGTGGGTAGAGTTCTTGCCACGTGAGCATGAGGACCTGAGATGGGATCCCCAGAACCCAAATAAAATGTGATTAATGCCTGTAATCCCGGTGCTAGGAGGCAGAGACAAGAAGATCCCCAGGGTTTATTGGCTACTTAGTGTATATGGGTTGCTGAGTTCTGGGTTCAGTTAGAGACCCTTTCTCAAAATATAAGGTGCAAAGTGATTGAGGAAGACTTCTGACATTGAATATGTTTCCCACACACATGTGCCCCCCCCCCACATTTTCATTCATTCATGTACAGAACACACACACACATATACACACACATGCCAAATGCAAGCAAGCAAACTAACACAAACAAACTAAAAGTTGGGAAGGAGACACAATAAGTGAAACAACCCTCAGAATCTTATTACGTGTCTGATTATAGAAACATGTGGAGCTAATCATACCCCTTGCCACCAAGGACTAAAAGTCTATATTTCTGCCAGAAAACTGTGAGATGTCTCTGTTTGTAAATTATGAGTGATTCCTGTATGAGTTTCCATGTCTGTCCCATTTTTTTTAAATTTAGAGAACAGCAAGAGATTTTTTTTTCTCTGTGTGTGAATGTTTACTTCCCTGGATCTCCTCCTTCCTCAAAATAAATCTGGGTTAGAAAGTACATTTAATGGTAGCAGTAGCCTTAAGAAGAACCTGCTGATAAAATAGAAGATGGTGTGGTATTCTTAGGACAATCATACCTTTCAATAAATAAAAAAAATCAGGTAGCATTTTAGAATACACAAACATTGTGTTTCACTGCTTGTTTTCACATGGGAATTTTATTGTACACAGCATCCTAGAGTTAGTGTACAAGCAAAAAAAAAAAAAGGCTTCTGTCTATGACCTTCTTCTTCCAAACCTCTAAATTTCAAGGCTTTTGGTCTCAGCATGACATTTTTGCCCTGGCCTACAGACAGCAAAGAAGGTCCCCATCTCTGCCTCACTCAGTTCTGAATCATAAACTCATTAAGTGAACCAGCTACTGACAGTTTAAAGTTTTTGCCTCAGAATACCAGATTTCTTTTTGTTAAAAGTACATAGGCTATTTTATTCTTCTCTTTCTCAGAGTCCGTGATTAAATGACTACATTGTAATATTATGCTCATTTTTAGGAAATAGGAATAATTTCTTCTGGTTATTAATGTGATAGAAACGGAGTTGATAGACATGATCACGTTTCTTGACCCACAACTACAATTTGTATCTGACCTCTTAATCCTTGGGATGTATTAATCTGCTATTGGCCCTCTGATATCCTATGCCATCTATCTCTAATGAGCTGTTATCTATCTGCAGTGAGCCTCCAGCCACTCTGCAGACTGAAATTCCTGCTTTAGCCTGTCTTAACAACGTGATCAGACAGCAGAATATGGATTGGTTTTCCTTTAATTTTATTTTCCAGTTAGTCATGGTCAAATATCTCTGATATATAAATGTCATTCTATGTTCTCAACCCTCTTTCTATAAAAAATGATTTAGGAATGGAAAAAACATACCTATTTTTGTACATTTGATATATAGATTTAGGAGTTGGAAATGTGATAGGAAGAGAGTCCTGATATGAATAATTTGGAATGCTAATTGTAAGACAGGGTAATAGGATATGATAGAATCAGAATCCCCCATGCAAATAGCTGCTTTCTCTTTTCATATTTCTCTTTTCAACATGCTGTCTGTACTTTGGACAGTTGACAAATATTGCACTTCTTTGGCATGAGAAGTGATGGGTCACAATAAACCCCTGGGCTTCCAAGAGTCCAACAGCCTCTCTATACTAATTTACATGGTCCCAGAAGCTGAAGCATCCTGATGATGAAGGATGCAAGTGTGTTGGTTAAGGTGTGCTGTAGTAACAAATAACTCAGATTTCTTGGTGGCTCGAAATGATACATTTTTTTTCTTATGTGATAGTATAAATGTAAACTGTCCTCCAGAGCCTCATTAATTTGAGATTAATTGTCCAACTTAGTCTCATGCTGCTGCGAGGTGGACACTTGAAGAGGAGGTGTCCCTGGGGACAAGCATTGAGACATATTTGTCCTGCCCACTGGGTATACAAAGCTAGCTTGGTCTTGCTTCTCTCTCTCTCTCTCTCTCTCTCTCTCTCTCTCTCTCTCTCTCTCTCTCTCTCTCTCTCTCACCTCTGCTGCTATATGAAGACATGAACTAATTGCCATGCTTTCCCCACCATGATGAAGACTTTTCTTAACAGGATGTTTGGTCTCAGCAACAAGAAGATAACTCATACCTTCTTGATGTGTAGTACTGTGCTAATCCACTGGTTTCCTAAGGGAATCTCACTTCCTCTCTCTTGGGGGTTCCAGGCTGCTTTCCTCTTATGGAAGAACTGTCAGTATATGGCCCTATGGCCACAAATAACTAGGTGATGAGTGCTGAGGAGGCATGTTACCTTCAGAAGTCTTTGTGTGGGAGTGACATATGTTACTCCTTGATCTATGATCCAGGAGCACCCCATAGCTCAACATACTGACAACATCAGTCCTCATGGCTTCTGTGACCCAGGAAAGTGGTTACTTCTTAGTGATAGCTTTACGTTTTAAGCTAGTGAGACAATATTTATGTAAAATCTCGTAGACAATTTGGCTCCGTTGGGTCTGAGAACCTGTCGTACCCAG
Organism: Zapus hudsonius; assembly: GCA_004024765.1. NCBI lineage: Eukaryota > Metazoa > Chordata > Mammalia > Rodentia > Dipodidae > Zapus > Zapus hudsonius. The sequence continues at coordinate 15,451 of PVHP010029230.1, forward strand.
TGCTATATGTACAACATTGTGCAGAGTCTTTGGTGAGCGGAAGAGTCTATAAAATCAATGAATCATGATAAACACTGCATGATTTCTTGAGTGAAGGTGCAAACAGGATGTGTTAACCCCTTCTTTCAACTGATTTTTATCATCATTGACTATACAATATCCATTCCTATGCTATTACAAACATAGACCACACATCCTATGTCCATCTTTTCATATATTTGCAGATGTACAGCATATGCTACATATACCACTTAACCAACAAATATTCATCAATGTCGAAGCTTAAGATGAGGCTAACACTGCACGGACTCCATCAGAGTGGACTTAGTGACTTTTCCCTTCCATAAGAAAGTTTAAATTTTTTTTATGTGGAAAGTTTAAAGCTTTAATTAATTATCTTCCCTTCTGCAAGTTTGATTTATGCATATTTTAGGAGTAGAATCTTGAAAAATAACCAACCTTGTTCAGCTTTGAAATACCCGTTCAAAAGTTCACCATGTGCTACATGAAGCTGAAGGCATTTGGTATAGTTGAAACTATATGATGCATTACTGCTCATTTTTAAACAGCATGCATGTGCTGAGCCATGCCTTAGTGATATGATGTGGTGGCCTGAATGCAACCTGATCCCAACATGCAGAGTAAAAATATTTTAATTCCTTTACCATCTTTGATTCTTGTATCGAGTTTTCTGGAACGTGCTTTAGTCTTGGCAAGTTCCCGTGTACTGGCTCTTCCAGTCCTGATGTCCAGAGAACAGTATTAATATTCTTCTTTGCAAACCTCAGGGTCGTTGGGTCATGCACATTCAATGAACAGACCACAGTAGTAGATTGTATCTCTGAACCATTCATTCTAAGTTGAGGTGGTACCAGGGACTTCTGAAGGTTGGACACTGCATCTTCTCAACACTTTATTTCATTCAATTTTACCAGCATATATTAGTATAACAAAGTGGTGAAGTTGGGCATGAAGACAGGTAAATACTTTTCCATTTTCTCTTACAATAATAATAACAACAACAACAATATGTAATATGATAATAAGTGTTTTCCTGATAGAAACATTAGGTGGAAATCTCCATTGTTGGGTTTAAGGATAAGGACTAATACAGACAGCCCACGAAGGAGGATATACAACTGATCAGGGATGGGGAGGGGGGAAATTGGGGAATTCGGATAACAACGCATGGTTTGCCCACTAAATAATGTAACTCATTATGGACAATAAATATTTTAAAAAAATTTAAAATGCTGAGAGAAAAATCTGAAGAAAATATTAAGAGTATAAGCACATGGTTCTGATGTCACAGAGTCTGGATGCCCATCTGGCTAATGAAGAAATGATATGAGTTGTATTAATAGGGCGCTTTCAGTTTTGCCATAAAAATATATTGCAAAGTGAAGGTTCTAATTTAATTTAATTTTTTAGAAAGTGCAGTTGCTCATTTAAATGATAACTGCTTATTGAGTTCATTTGTGTGTGTGTGTGTGTGTGTGTGTGTGTGTGTGTGTGTGTTTGTGTGAATGCTTGTGCATTTGGGTGACCAAAGATAAACTTGGGTGATGTTCCTTAGGGCTTCTACATTTTTGATACAGGGTCTCTCGTTGGCCTGGGAGCTTGTCACATAGGCTAAACTAGCTGTCAAGGAGGTCTTAGCAATCCACCTGTCTCCACCTTCCTAGTGCTGGGAATGCAAGCATGGTTCACCAGAACTGACTTTTTAATGTGGGTTCTGGGGATCAAACTCAGGTCCTCAAGCCTGCAAGGCAAACACGTTATCCACTGAGCTCTCCCCTCAACCACTTGGGCTGGGTGCTTTTGTAATTCCTGGAAACAAACAAACAAAACCAAAACAAAATCAAAAAATAATACAAATACAATTTTGGTCATAAGCAGAGTTCACTAAACTTGCCTAAAGTCACATAGCTCCTAAATTACAGAGTTGAAATTTGAATCTAAGCAGTTTGACCCTACAGCCCATGCATTTCTATACTATGCTTTGGTGAATTTTTCATTCTTAAGAAACAATAAACTTTGGGCTGGAGAGATGGCTTAACAGTTAAGGCACTTGCCTGCAAAGCCTAAGCACCCAGGTTTGATTCCCCAGTACCACATAAAGCCAGTGGTACAATCATCTGGAGTTTGTTTGCAGTGGCTAGAAGTCCTGGGATTCCCATTCTCTGACTCTCTCTATCTGTCTCTCACTCTCTCACCCTCTCACAGGCACACACTCTCTCATAATAAATAAATAAATATTTTAAAAAACTGAAGCTTATTTTACATAAAATATGAGCATGAAGGATGGAGACTTCCTGTAATCCCCTTCTTGCCCCCAGCCAACATCTCTTTTATTATTTTTTAATACTAGAAACACAGGAAAGGGAATAAAATGTCAGTATCCCTAAAGGAGAATTCACCCAGTCTTTATTCATTGTATTTGCATTACAATAGAGGCAGCTCAGTGTTTTTCTAGCCCTGAGTTCCTTGTTCTCCCTTTTAATAAATATACATAGAACCTCTTTCATATATTAGGATGCAGAAGCCCAGGGAAGAAGGGTCCTGGTCATTACTCTGGGAAACACTGAATTTATAACTACCAAAGACAGAGTCCTTAAGGGACACTGGAGCCCACAGTTTTACTTTGTGGCTTTACATAAGTCCTGCATGAGGCAGTAATGTTCAAGTAGCACTTAGAAGATAAATAAAAATTAAACTTGTAAAGCGAAGAGAAATGTATTTCCAGGAAGGAGATCAACATGCACAAAGTTATCAAGGCAGCAAAGGATTCCTTGAGAATTTAAGAGCTGAATTGGTAAAGGAAATGGAATATGACCTCCCTGAGAGATAGGAGAGCCAGGAGAATATGTTGCAACAAAAGTCTTGAGAAATATGGTGGTATAAGGTCATATGAGTTTAAGATGTTTCGAAAGATCATTGATGGAAGGATAGTTATGATCTTTTGCCTTTTGATATCAACATTAGTCTAAGAGTTGCTTAAAATGTCATTTTAAAATCTTTCAACTGAATACTTTCTTATCCAGACCAAAGCCTGTCAGGTTTTGAAGAGAGATGTTCAAATGAAGTCAATGGTTAATTGATGACAGGTGAGAAAGGCAGTGCAGCGCACAGATTTGGTCAGCTGTGTGGGGAGAGAGAACAGTAGTTAGAAAAGCAGGTGGAACTCAGAGATTATTTTTAAAATTAAGCTGAGACCAGTTAGAACAAGTCAGATGTTGATACCAGAGAATTGATAGAGAAAGACTGAACATACAGCAGGAAATAAATGAGGTAGCAGAAATTTTAGAATTGGGCATTCCAGTATGGCCTTCACTAAAAGAAACATTGCTCCAAGGCCACTGGGTTAAAAAGGGAAGAAAGGACTTAAACACATGGGATTGTCTGTTTACAAAACAGACCAGGTTAGATTTGGTCAACATAACAAAATTTGCCTTTTTCCCTGGTTGTTATGGCTGCCTTCTCTTCCCTGACATAAAGCACCTAACCAAAATCAGCTGAAGGGAGGAAAGTTCTTTTTTTAAAAATAAAAAAAAAATTGGTTATAGTCTAGAGGGAAGCTTCATGATGCTAGAGGAAGGCATGGCACGAGAAGAGGCTGGACATCACAGTCTGGCACAGCAGGTGGAAAACAGCAGCAGGAGAATGAGAAGCTCTCTGGCAAGAGAGAGCTGGTTCTCACACCCCTAACATGTCCCCAACAACACACCTTCTCCAGCCAGGCTCCACTTCCCAAACAGCCATTAGCTGAGGACCAAGTATAGAAAATACGAGCTTATGGGGGACATCTGATCCAAACCACCAGAAAGTTGTTCAGGAAGGATTCAGTATAGTTTCAGGTCATAGGGGGAATGAAGTACTTGGAAATTCATATTCAGTAGGTTACTTAAATTTTCAGTCTGTTATGATCCATAGATATTAATGAATTTTTATTAGAAAGAAAGTAGGTTTAAAAATGCACTGTTCTAGCCTACAAGACACTTTGTGTTACTGTCTCCCTGTGGATAATGAATGAAATAATTTCTAGCTGTCTTTTTTTTGTGTGTGTGCCTTTGTTCTTTACAATATGAAAGCAGTATTTTCCACAGGCAACGTCTGGTGTAAGCACCCTGCTATCAGAAATATTTTCCTCTGAAGTTGTAATTTTTGGGTTAGAGAGATAGCAAACAATGAGAACCAGAATTCAATTCCCAGTCTCTAAGTAAAACTCCTAGGTGTAGTGACATGTATTTGTAATCCCAGAAATGGAAGGTTGAGACAGGAGGATCTCTGTGGCTCCTTGGTCAACCAGTGTAGTCTAATGGATGAGCTTGAAACCAAGGAGAGACCCTGCCTCAAAAAAAGGTGCAAGGTTTTCTTGAATAATGATACCTGAAGTTGCATTCTGGCTGGCATGCACACACACACATGTACACACATGTGTGCACACACTTGCTTATATACTTGAACACATGCAACCCCGCACACATTTTTAAAAAGTTTTTAAATCTTAGATTTGGAAGCCTTCTCTTTCTTGTTTTCCTCCCAAATTTTTCTGCGCTCAATCTCTTATGGAGACTCCTCCCTGCCCTTCGTATTCTACAATTTGCATTTTGACCATTTTAATCCTTATTGATGGACAGAATTAAAATGTGATTGCATACTTACATGCCTGAGTCATTTGGTGTGGCTTCAAACCCCAGTTTGGTTAGTTCCTAGCTGTGAGCCCTTTGGATTGCCCCTCAGCTTCTCACTGCCTTGGTGAGTTTATCTGTAGAATGAGCTAATGATCCTGTTTATTTCTTTGAACTTATGAAGATGTGCTAAGGAAAACTGTTTGTGAAAAAGTATATATCGTATTTTAATGTGCATACAGGGCAAATAGCAATCATGATACAAAGCATATTCTGATATATAGTCTCTACTTGTGACAGATGGGTCAATGATGTGGATGTTGCTAGTGTATAAAATACATGTGAGGGCTGGAGAGATGGCTCAGCGGTTAAGGCACTTGCCTCCAGTGCCTAAGGCCCCGGGTTCAATTCCCCAGGACCCACATAAGCCAGACCCACAAGGTGGTGGCCCTGGTGTTCTCTCTCTCTCTCTCTCTCTCTCTCTCTCTCTCTCTCTCTCTCTCTCTCTCTCTGTATCTCTCTGCTTGAAAATGAATAAATAAAAGCTGTGGTGGGGGAGACTGTCCGGAGGCATGGCACCCATCAGTAACAACACACTTGGGCCGGGAGAAACGGGCTGAGTACTAGGATATCCAGGATCCCTTGCCACAAGGACTAATACAGACAGCCCACAGAGGAGGATAGCCAACTGATCAGGGATGGGGAGGGGGAATTGGGGAATTCGGGATAACAACGCATTGTTTGCCCACTAAATAATGTAACTCATTATGGACAATAAATATATATTTAAAAAATACATGTGAGCATCAGGGAAGGAGTGTGCTTAGTATCAAGCTTGCTTCTCTTATAATGTGGGGGGAGACTTGTAACAGTGGGGTGAACACTCCAAGCTTTACTCACTGAACTTCCTCCAGAGTTAGTATCTCAGCGTGCCAAAGAATTGGACAAACTTAGAGAGCATTTTCTTCATCACGCATGTTTATTTCAGATTGGAGTAGGTTTAGAGGATTTGGGGAGTGGGGAAGAGGAAAGTAGCCCATATCTTAATTAAAAGAGAATGGGAAATTACAGAGATCTCCAGCCACCAGTGTGAAGAGAGCACATGGGAGAGGTTTTATCCAAATAGAAGAATCTGTGCTGCTCAGCCAAACAAGCAAAAGGAAGATCATGAGAAGGAAAGGTTCATGTGGGAAAGAAACCCAGCCTTACCCAAGGAGAAGACCTTACCTAACATCCTTCCAATATGGCAATGTTGGGAGAGAAGAGAGAATTTCCTGTTCTAGTGAATATTCCCTGACCCAGGTGAGCAGAGAGACATCTGGCTGGTCTATCTTTGACCACTGAGTTTCAGGATTAGGTTTGACCTCGAGTTGGAGACACCTCCCACTCATGAAGGGGAGGTCAGGCATGGAATCCATGGAAGTTGCCTGAAAGACTTAACTGTCACAATCTGCCACCATCACACCCCCTTTCCTGAAATACCTTGTGTATACTTCAGTGTGGCTGTATTAGTTATATTTCTCATTGCTGCCATAAATGCCTGAAAAATGCAATTTCAGGAAGTAAGAGTTTATATTAAAGCTTTATTAAAATATTTTATTTATTTATAAGACACAGAGAGAGAGAGGAGAAAGGGAGAGAGAGAGGAGAATGGGCACATCAGTGCCTCCAGCCACTACAAATGAACCCCAGACATGTGTCACCTTGTGATTTATGTAGGTACTGGGTAGTTGAACCCAGGTCCGTAGGCTTTGCAGACAAGTGTCTTAACTGCTGAGCCATCTCCACTGCCCTAAAGCTTTAATTTTTATTAGCATATATCTTTTAACTTTCAAGGGTCTTTTTGCTATTCTTCAGTCTTTTTATATCATCCTGTTCTTGGTTCAGGAATAAATTAATTTCTTTGCTTTGAGTATATTAACGATATGCATAATTTTTTTTATCAATCATCTCTTCCTTTGATTTTCCTTTTTCTTTGCATTTTGATTTCTGTGTTGCATAGTATCTGCTTTCTCCAGAATGTCTCTCCACCTTTCCTTTGTCTTCAAGGTTTAGGTTGATAGCAGGGATGGTGAGCAATTCTTATAGGCAGATTCTCAAAGGTGGCTCATCTGGGCCATTGAGGAAGAAAATCTCTCAAATCAGGGTCATTCAGAAGGTTGGTCAGGATCCACAAAGAATGATCTTCCAGCCATCTGCAGTCTCAACATTCATGTTTAAATGTTTACCTCCTGCTTTTATCAAGGTAATAGCAGCTTCTGATCCTAGTCATGCCTCACTGCTTTCAGATATATTTATTTATTTACTCTGGACACAGGTTCCCTCAGAACTTTTCAGGATGGGTCAGAGGCATAGACTGACCATGTACAGTTGGGAGAAG
>PVHP010029231.1:0-22550 GCA_004024765.1 Zapus hudsonius
AAGAGGCTCTCTGAGAAAGAAGCTTCCCACCAGGGGCAAGTGTCCACGCCACGGGCCACAGCAATGAGTATCAACAGGTCCCTAATACATCCCAGACCAGAGATCAGCTCATTGTGCTGGCAAATCCATAGGGATCCAGAGCTCTTCTCCCCGGGGCTGTGAGATAGTGTTCATCTGTGTCCACCCCTGACAGTCATATAAGTCCATAGAGAAGACCAAGAGAAGCAGAGAGAGGTGTGTCTCAGGAGACTGAGACTCTCCAGAAATCTCAAACATGTGCAAGGACCTCTGCCTGGCTGCACACCCTCATCCCCTGCAGTTCACTGCAAACCTCCATGCTGCAGCTGGAGGAGCGTTGCCTGGGAGACAGAAGTCACCACCCCTGGAGACACCTAGGAGTTGGAGAGGCCCAGCCCCTTGCCTGAGGGCAACAGTGGTTTATGGCCTATAGATAGACTTGAAAGCACCGGAGACCAGGTCCTCTGTCACAGCATGATGCCAACCCTGGCCCTAACTAAACTACACCTGCTGTCCCACGAAGGGGCAGCCTTCGTGGGACAGCAGACCACCACCCAGTTCTTCCTCTTCCCTCAGTGGGCCAGTGAGCAGAAGAATCCTGATCTCCAATCTCTGCTTCTGGGAAAGCCACCCATGACACCCCCCTCTCCCCAACTAGGCTGTGTGTCCCTGTGTCCCCACAGGGTGTAGATATGTAAGAAAAAAAGTTTTCTTTGATGTGTAAATATAGTGAGAGTGACTCAGTCTGGTGAGCAGTTAATGCTCTCTCTGCTCTGGTCTGGTGCTGGTAGGGTTGTCTAAGAGGTTGTTTCTAGTTCCCCAGACCAGGTTTACCAAACTTAGCAATGGAAAATATAAGATGCCCAGTTAATTTAAATTTCACATTTGACCCAGGTTCAATTCCCCAGTGCCCATGTAAGCTCAGATGCACAAAATGGCACATTCGTCTGGAGTTTGATTACAGTGGCAAGAGACCCTGGTGCACCTCTCTCTCTCTCTCTCTCTCTCTCTCTCTCTCTCTCTGCAAATAAGTTAACCCTGCAAGAGCTAAAAGGTAAGTCCCTAATGCTGAAGACCCCAGCCTGCAGCCACAGGACATCACGTGACCATGCTGGAACTGTGAGAGAATCCAGTTCCCTTCCTGCTGTCCCTCATAGTGCTGCGAAGTGCTATGAGAACGGCCAGAGAATAACAGGTGCCAACAGAGTGAATAAGCAGGAGATCCTGCCAGATACAAAATCAACCAGCAGAGCAAGAACTATGCACTTGTGAAATTGTGGCACACAGCCAATATAAGTAACCAACTGCTCAGGGATTGGACCTGAGACCTGCTCAGTGGAAGAGAACTCAATCTAGCTCTGGGAACCAAGCCAGATTTCCTAGAACAGGAAACCAAGAGGTTCCAGAGAGAACCTCCACTGCTCTCTAACTAAGAAGAGTGGATACACGGATCAACAAGCCTCTCTAATGACTAGGCTTATTTCCTTTTATTCAGACTGTTCTCACTTTTGGTTGGAAGAATCTGTTCTATCTTACAGATGGTGGAGAATAGTGGGGGAAACAAGGACCCATCAATGCAACAAGAAGAGAGAGCAGACTGTCTACCAGGAGATGGTCACCTCCACCTCCTCTTCCTCGGCCCAGAGTGACACAAGTACTGCTCTTCCAGGAAGATGGTGACAGACACTGGTCACTCAAACCTCATAGAAACAGAAATCCAGAGTCTACAGAGAAAGCAACACTGGGCTGGAGAGAATGCTCAGTGTTTAAGGCACTTGCCCACATAACCTAAGGACCTGAGTTCTATTCCCCAGTACCCATGTAAAGCCAAATGCACAAAGTGGTACGTGCATCTGGAATCTGTACCTGGCACACCCATTCTCTCTCTTTCTCTCTCTCTGCTTGCAAATAATAAATAAATAAATTTGAAAGAAAGCAACACTGACTCAAATCTCTGTCTTGCCTGTCAAGGCTCTGGGAGCATCACAGAAGAGGGGGCAGAAAGATCCTAAGAGTCTCAGAGACTGACAGAAGCCTCTGGGTCCCCACAATGAATACCAATAATCCCACCAAAGACCCTCAGCAGAATTGGGGTGGGGGGATAGTGGGTCTATGTGTACAACTTTTTAATCAAAAATCAGTACAAATTTTTTTTTGATGGGTGTGGTGGTACACGCCTTTCATCCCAGCACTTGGAAGGCAGAGTTAGGAGGATGGCTATGAGTTCAAGGCCACATTGAGAATACATAGTGAATTTCACGACAGCCTGGGCTAGATCAAGACCAAAAATAATAATAATAATAAAAGAAAAGAAAAACAAATTCACATTTGAGATGCTGAGGCAGGAAGATCACAAGTTCAAGGCCAGCCTGGGTTATGCAGCAAGACCTCTTCTCAAAAAAAAAAAAACCCAAAATTAATACATAATAAGTAAATCAGATACTCAATAATACATACTTAATAACATTATAATGTAAATATGATGGCCTGAAATACTAAAAGAAGTTATGATCTAAAATTTCAATGTTACTGGGCATCTCATATTTTATTTCAGATACCCACAGTTGGACCCACAGACACCCCCTGAGTGGCCTGCATTCTGGGGGTCAGAAGCTCCTCCTGCTGGGATTTCCCTCCTGCCTAGACTCGGGTAGGCCAGACACTTTCTCTCTCCTCTCCCTCCTCACTACAGACTGAGCTTAATGCCTAATGCTATAGGGGAAGTGGTAATAGGTAGCTGGAGGGCATGGAGGCCTTGGGGACAAGGTGTCTCAGAGACACACGCTAGTTTGGTTGTCACTATGTCCTATTCATAAAGTGAGCTGCCAGGCAGACTCACTCCAGAAGTAGAAACAGAATAAAGATTGTGGTCTAAGTGGGAGATATGAAACCAAACTGCACTGACAAATTATTGGGTTTACATGGATTGGGCAATTAAACTGTGCTTTCTAGACCAGGCTTGGTGGTAGAGGTAGGGGGATCACTGTAAGTTTGAGGCCAGCCTGGGACTACAGAGTGAGTTCCAGGTCAGCCTGGGCTAGAGTGAGATCCTACCTTGACAAAGAAAAAAACAATACAAAACAAAACAAAAAAACCAAAAACAAAAACAAAAACAAAAACTGTGCTATCTCTTTGCAACCTTTGTCACACTTGATCTTCAAAATTAATTAACTAATTAATTAATTGGGAAACTGAGGCCCAAAGAGGCAGAGGGTTCCTAGTCAGTAAAGGCACTGATGGACTATAAACTCAGGGCTCCAGAGCCCAGCTCTGTCCACTGCAATATGGACTCAGAACCAGGACATCCCAGCCTGGGACTACACACTGAGTTCCAGGCCAGCTTGAGCTAGAGTGAGACCGTAACTGGAAAAAAGAAATGAATCAGAACCAGGGCATTTTAGCAGATGCTTTCACTGCTCTGTCATGTCCCCTCTGGCTCAGAGTTGCCACCACAAGCCAGTCTGTGACTGGCTGGTCCATTCCTTCAGGAAGGACAATCCAGGGGGTATGTACCACATCGCCTCCAAATATCCCAGGGGGAATGAGTCTCAGTTGTTCATGGAGGAAACCTGACTGGGACTACTTTCTCCACCCTGTCTCAGCTTCTGACCACCCTGCTGATGTGTGTGAACATTCCCAGATCTAGTACAGACACTCCTCAACCTGTGGAAATGTACTTGATAGGCCTGACCTGCTGGATATCAGAGTTCAGTTTCTACTGAGTGTGTATCACTTCACACCACCACAAAGTTGGAAAATCACTGTACATTGGGACCATCTGGATTTGCCCAGCGTCAGAGAACAGTCTAGGTTTCTTCAGGCTTCCCATGGTGAGATGGTTGGGTTTTGTTGTCAACCTGATTGAATTATCTTGAGCAGGTCTCTGAGGATGTTCACAGGAAGGCAGCCTCTCAGTCGGGGGCAGGATGTATGTAAAGAAGCTCAAAGAAGCTATAAGTAAACATCCTTTCCTGTGTGGGCAGTGCAGGAAGGAAATTCCAGAGACTCAGGAAGCCATTAAGTATAGGGTTGCAATACCCCACCCTAAGGCTATATAAAAGGGGAGAAAAATCTCTCCACCCCGCGCCTGTTTTGTTAGTGTGTCTATGGTGTTGGTGATGGGTTACTCTATCTGCTTGGACCTGTGATGTGAAAGAGGGCCAACCTCTGTCACCATTAGGGAACTTCCCCTGGATCTATGGTTCAATAAATTCTTTCCTCCCATAAACTGTGCCAGGTTTGGTGATTCATCCCAGCGGCATGTACTACGACAGCACTGTACCAAATTCACACAGGTATCTCATTTAATCTGCCCTTCACATGACTAGTTTGTACATCTTTGCCATTCACTGATCAGAGGGGTTGCCAAGCCTCAAACTGTGAGCCTCAGGCTATAGCTGTATTCTCAACCACGGAGTCATTGAAAAAAGTTTCCACTGGATTCCTGGGCAATCATTCCCTCTCCTAGTGCTGGGTACAGATGCAAAGGGGTCTACGGCAGCTGGCTCTGAGCCTTCAAGGGGACATCTTGCAGTAGGGGAGGAACTGAGCCCACAGTAATCCCGTTCGTGGGCTATTTGAGGCCCGTGAGCCTCGTGTTTTCCTTACCAAAATGCCAGACAGAATGCCTCCCCTACGAGTGAGTCAACTTTCATTCATTCCTCCGTCTCATTTTGTGCACTGTGCCCTGTTGAGCCCAGCACAGAAGCTCTGTCTTTCAAGGACAGGCCGCTCAGCTCCAGCAGCCCTGTGTTACAAGCGTGTTGTGTGCATCTCTGATGGCTGCTGAGAAAGTGCCTCCATGCAAAGACCTACTTAAGACCCTTTCCAGATGGGCTAGAGAGATGGCTTAGTGGTTAAAGGCACGTGTTTGCAAAACCAGACAGCCTGGGTTCAATTCCCCAGTACTCACGTAAAGCCAGATGCACAAAATGATGCATACACCTGGAGTTCATTTGTGGTGGCAGAAAAAAAAAAAACATACTCTTTTCTCTCTCCTTTTCTCTCTGCTTGCAAATAAATAAACCAAAATATTTGGGGGAAAAAAAGTCCTTTCCAGATGGACAGAGCAGAAAACAAACACTCAAAAACAAAAACGAGCCTGGTGTGGTGGTGGACGCCTTTAATCCCAGCACTCAGGAAGCAGAGGTAGGAGGATCACCATGAGTTCGAGGCCAGCCTGAGACTACACAGTGAATTCCAGGTCAGCCTGGACTAGAGCGAGACCCTACCTCGAAAGAAAAAAAAATCACTATGGTGATAGGTTCAGGCTTTCAGAAAGGGACCCTGCATGTGAGCTCTGGCTTTCTGAGAACTGGGGTTTCCAAAGAAAGAATTCCCCAAAGATTGGCACTGTTTTCATTGATGGCATTATCACCTGAGCACTCTCTTGCAAACTCTGGGAAGCAGCTCCATCATTTCTGGACACCTGTGGCTGTTTTGTAAGCTGTCAAGTAGAGAAGCCGACTTCAGAAGCTGAGACACGGAAACTGGAATTTGGAGGCTGGCCTGGGCTACAGAGTTAGTGAGACCCAAGAAGGCCCCCAGCAGGGTGGGAACAGGGAGAAGGGGAATGGGAATACCATCATAAGACTTGCTCATTCAATGTATCTAATTATTTTAAATAAGAAAAAAAAAACAGTAAAAAAAAAAAAAAAAGCTAGTTCAGTGGTAGAGTGCTTGCCTAACGTGTATAAGATCCCGGGTTCAGTCCCAGGACTGGAAGAAATAATGAGATAAAGAGAAGTGTCCCATTCGTGGGTCAACACACACCACTTGGGAGGAAGTAGACCTGTGTCTCCTGGCCTGGGCAGGACATGCTCTGTATTCCTTCTGAGGATTCCACCTTGACACAAGGAAGAAATCTTAGTTTCCACCATGGTTTAAATCAGGCACCTCTTAAATGCCTATGAACAGCTTAGATCTCAAGTGATAAATGCAAAAGCTAGAAGGAGCTGACACGTAAAGAAAATCAACCAGTTGTTCACGTTGTATTACAGATAAATAAATAAGGCTGGGTACGGTGGTGCATGCCTTTAATCCCAGCACTTGGGAGGCAGAAGTAGGAGAATTGCTGTGAGGTTGAGGCCAGCCTGAGACTCCATAGTGAATTCCAGGTCAGCCTGAGCTAGAGTGAGACCCTACCTCAAAAAAAAAAAAACATAAATAAATAAATAATAAATAAAAATTGAAATAAATAATTAAGAAAGCAGAGAATGAAAGCTGCATCCAGCAGGGAGGTGACACGTGGTACAGGCTGTGGTTGAGTGGGGTCCCAACATCATCTAAAGAAGGTCATCAGTCATCCCCTCTTGGCTGTATGTTCCACATAACGGATCTTCGGAGGTTTTTACCAAGAATCCCAAAATGCAGGTTGTTATACACATTCTAATTGTTTTTTTTCTGAGACGAGGTCTATGAAGCCCTGGCCGATGGTGAGTGCTTGCTATGGAATCCAGGCTGGCCTGGAACTCCCAGGAATTCTGCCACCTCGTCTCCTCAGTACTGTGTGCCACCATGCTTGGCTCCGATATTTTTGTGTGTGTTTTTTGTTTTGTTTTGTTTTTTTGAAACTGTCGTGTAGGCCAGGCTGGATTTGAACTGCCTATGTAGCTTAAGATGACTTTGAGCTCCTGCCTCCATTTCCCCACTGCTGAGATTATAGGTATGTGCCCCCACACTCAGCTGGACTTGAAACAGGGTCTTCCCTCAGTGGCCAGACAGCACACCCAACATCTTCATTTAATTTCCTGCTGGGAAGTTCATAGCATAAAGATAGCTGGATTTCCAGTGCCCTCAAACCCAGCTGAATATGCCAGGTACAGTCTCCAACTTTTCCCTCTGTGAGCGCTGATGGCATCTGGATGTCCCTCCAAGTCCCCCTGTTCACATGAGCTACTTCTATGCAAGGACTTTGGATAGAGTCACCTGGGAGACACAGATGCCACCGGTTCTCCTTTACAGGGGATCCCTGAGAGAGCCCTTGGCTCAGCTTCAAGTCCCCCCGAGGCATCACATCTAAGCAGTGAATGCTGCTTGCTGCTTGGAGTGGCAGTGTAGGTCAGTAGAGCCACACTGGGCATGTGAGCATCTTGGTTTGCCCCTCACTAGACCCGATGCCCAGCAGCCCCCTCCACTCTGATGACCACTGAACGAGTCCTAACTCTGGATGGACCAGGTGCACTGTTTTTGTTTTTGGTTTACACTTAGCTAACAGCACCATTGCAAAGCTTGAGGAAGCAGAGGAACAGAGAGTTTAAAAAGGTGCCCAAAGTCAAGTACCTCACAAGCAGAGCGTGATTTCTGTGTGTTTAGCAAATGCCTGGGGGTGCAAGCAACTACTCAATGGCCCTTCTCTCTTCTTGTTGATGGTCACAATCATGCTGGGACCTGGTCAGTGAGTAGCGGTCATAGCAACTGTCCAGGCTCACGAGCATCTTAAAGTGATGTTACCACAGCCACTCCACATTGACACCCAGTCTTCCTTGAGGCGTTCAGGCCATGCTGGGCCTGGGAACTATATGTCCAGCACTCTCCACAGTCTATGGCACTGACTCTTAAAGCTCCAGCCAAGCACAAGCCTGTTCAACCTCACAATGATGTCATCTTGATGGTTGGGTGGCTGTGTTTTCCTAAGACCAGACCCACAAAGGTCTTCTGTACTTTTCATCCGTTTCTTCTAATCTGTAGCAGTGTGTCTGTGTGTGTGTGGGGGGGGTGTCCCAGGCAGGGCTGGGGTACTCTGAGTGTTCACTGTCCCTTCACAGATCACTGCTGTGGTGTCTGTGAGCTATTACATAGGCAGGTATGTGAGAAAGAAGACAACCACCTTCTAGACAAGGAACAACTTGGGGGGGCTGCCTCGATGGAACAAGATGCTGCTACACAGCATGAGGCATGTCCCCTCCCTTCACAGCACTAGCTTAGTCACATGGCCTCTCCAAGTCACTTTTACGCCCTTGGCTCCAGTTTCTTCCTCTATACAATGGGTAGTGCGGATGTGACATTATAATATGTGTATTTTGGGTTCCATCCACAGTTTCTAGCAAGTCCTAGAAACTCTCATGCTTCACCCAACCTCTGGCTGCCCACAAGGAAATTCTCTGACCTACCTGGTCTGATAGCAAAGCATAAGAACCCTCCTCATTTCAGAGGACCCCTGCCCCTACCCTGGAGGAAGACAATCTCAATCGACACTCCTTGCTGTCTTCCCCATCCAGCTTTTAGCATTGGATCAGACCTGCTTCTAATCACTTTTATCCATGCTTACATTGCCAGGTCTCCAGAAAACCCAGAGGCAGCTTCAGGAGATAGCTCAGTCCATGAAGGCTCCTGGAAGGCAGACCCCAAAGAGGGCCTGGAGGCTCCCCATCCTCCTCTACACCTCTTCATCTGTGTGCCTCATAATGTCCCTTATGACAAACCAAGAAACCCATGTTCTTGAGTTCTCTGGGACTAAGCCCTCCACCGGGGGTTGTGGCACTGGGTAAACAGTGTCCGAAGTGAACGGGATAAGGACACTGACTGCTGGCTGGCTGGCAGAAGCAATCCCCACACCTTTTAGTTTACAGATGTTTTTGATGTTGTTTGCATGTTTGAAACAGAGTCTTATATAGCTCAAGCGGGCCTCAAACTTGCTATGTAGCCAAGGATGACCTTGAACCTCTGCATCTACCTCCCAAGTGTCACCACATCTGGCATCCTCACACCTTTTAAGGTCACAGATGTCTTCTATTGCTGACTGTGATGTGAGAGAAGAAAACCAGGCAGTTTTCCAAAAAGGCAGAATTAATAATTTTTTTGGAAGCCAGGCGTGGTGGTGCACCCCTTTAATCCCAGCACTCGGGAGGCAGAGGTAGGAGGATCTCTGTGAGTTCAAGGCCACCCTGAGACTACATAGTGAATTCCAGGTCAGCCTGGGCTAGAGCAAGACCCTACCTCGAAAAGCCAAAATAATAATAATAGTAATAATAATAATAATATTTTTGGGGGGCTGGGGAGATAGCTGAGCAGTTAAAGGCATTTGCTTGCAAAGCCTCATGAGCCAGGATTGATTCCCTAATACCCACATAAAGCCAGTTGCACAAAGTAGTGCATTCATCTGGAGTTCATTTGCAGTGGCCAGAGGCCCCAGTGCAACCCACACATTTTCTCTTTTTGTGTCTGTCTCCAATAAATGAATATAAGTTAAAAACTTTTAAATAAAATTTTAATTTAAAATTTTTAAAAATTTAAAAATTTTTAAATAAAAAAATTTCCAAAAAATACCTCTTTATCTTCCCCCAACTCTTGAGAATTCAGAGCCCACTCCAGCTTATTTAAGGCTCTGACAAATGTTGCAGAGCAAGGGAACTGCTGTGGTTTTTACTTTATTTAATTTAATTTATTTATTTTGGTTTTTTTCAAGGTAGGGTCTCGCTCTAGCCTAGGCTGACCTGGAATTCACTATGTAGTCTCAGGCTGGCACGAACTCACAGTGATCCTCCTTCCTTTGCCTCCCGAGTGCTGGGATTAAAGGCTTGTGCCACTGTGCCCGGTTGGAACTGCTGTTTTGATTTAATGCATTGCCTAGTCTTCCTGGACCACGTAGTTCAGCTGGTGTTCTGTGGAGCATGCCTTGGCTAATTTTCAGATTTCTTCTGGTGCTAGACGTCTTTATTTTGATGTCCCCTCTGAGTCTGTGCTAGGAGTTGAATGGCTTGGGTAGCCGTGGGGTCTCTGGCTTCTCAGCCATCACAGAGGAACCCTGCTCTTATAGCTAACTAGGGTTTTTTTTTGCCTTTCAGTAACTCTTCCTTATTTCTAATGGGGGAAAAATGTGCCATCTTTTCTGTTTCCATTCCATTTGTCTTGGGTGGGGTCAACCCTGCCCTTTGGGTTTTGGGGTTCACACATGGCCCAGGCTGGGTATGAAGCAACATGTCTTCTTTCCCATAGTGACTGCTTCACTGTGGACATGTGACTCAGTGGGCCAATAAGAGAGAGAGAGAGAGAGCGTGAGAGGGAGAGCCATCACACTTTTGCAGGTAAGGCTGGGAAAGAAATGCACCCTTTTCCTGCTGGAGTAGCTACTGAGAGGGCATATCGCTTTTTCCACCTGAGGGAGACCCTGCACAGAGATTCTGGAGGGGGGGGGGTAATTCCACTGGATATACCAGTACTGAAGCCCTAACAGGCTCTAATCAAGTCTCTTTCTTTCTTTCCTTCCTTCCTTCCTTCCTTCCTTCCTTCCTTCCTTCCTTCCTTCCTTCCTTCCTTCCTTCCTTCCTTTCTTTCTTTCTTTCTTTCTTTCTTTCCTTCCTTCTTTCTTAACTGGGGATTGAATCCAGGGCCTTGGGCACACTAGACAAGTACTGCTCCACTGTGTTACACCCAGTTTTTTTGATTTTCCATTTAGAGGTAGGGTCCCACTAAATTACTCAAGCTGCCCTTGCAATTAACTATGGAACTTGAATTTACCAGCCTCCAAAGTAGGTAGGATTACAATCGTCTACTATGGCACCCAGAAAATTCTATTTTTTTAAACTATAGAGGTTCCCCAAGCTGTGATGAATTAACATCGTGATAAACCAAACACATCTCAAGTCAAAACTGCATTTAATGCACCCGTCCTACTGAAGATCACAGTTCAGCCTGTCTTAAATGTGCTCAAAACCTATTAACCTACAGTTAGTTGAGCTGAATCTTCTAAAAGAAAGCCCATTTTACAATAAAGCGCTGAATATCTACAAACTATTGAATGCAGAACCCTCTGTGGTGTCTGTGGTTTGCTCTCATGATCATGTGAACCGTGACTGACTGACAAGCAGGGCTCACAGCCCCTGCTCAGCATCCCAGGCGAGGATTAGACCATACATCACGAGCCTGGGAAAAGATCAATGCACAAATTTCCAGGTACGATCTCTACTGAATAATAGTGTATTGTTTTCACACCATCACTAAGACGGAAAAATCCTACATTGAGCCATGGTATGTTGGGGACCATCTGCAGTTTGAATTTGGTTTTTAATCCTATAACTTTGAGAGCCCCACCCACCAATTTTACAAAGGCCATGATGAGAACCAAATGTCAAAGAAGGAAGGAATATATGGGAGTATTTGTGACGTATGGGCCTTAAGTTTTCCTGGGAAGATGTGAACAAATGTCTTTTCATTCCAGAAGGGCACTGATGGACCAAAGAAAATTCCATCCAATATAGATTGGTGAGCCAGTGATTTGAGTTGGGGTACTTACAGGAGAGCCCAGGCAATATATATGGGTGGCTATACCATTAGAAAAAAAAAGTACACCCCTCAGTAATCATTAACCACTTGTATACCCTTTGGGAGGTTGGGGGGGCTGCTTCCCAAAGACTTGGGGAGCACCTTGCTCTGGCTTGCTCATGGGCTGGCACCTCTTTGTGAACCTGATGAGCCCTGCCTTGCCTCCATGATGGAATGTCAATAGGACGAGGGTAATCGTGGCTGCTCTGACTTTAAATCGACAACAGGCAAGCCATGCCCAGAGGAAGAATTCCACGACAGAGAGTCACCAGGGCATTGTGTGGGCACTAGTTGACGTACCAGGCAAGAATATGCTTCAGCAGGATAGGGGAAGGCTTACCCCAAAGCAAGAATGCCCAGTGGTGGAACTGGGGACAAACCCAAGAACAGGGTCAGTCATGGAGGGCCTATAGGCCCACCAAGTCCACCTGTGGTCCCCAGACCTAGCAGATCTGAACCTAACCAGCCGTGGTGGACTGTGCATGCAATCAGACTTCAGAAGCCTTGCTACAGAGAGTACATGCAGGCCACTACAAAATCTCTGGCTATCAGAGATCCCTCCCTCCCACCAAGAGGTGACAACTTGCCCTCCTCTTTTATCTTGGCTTGCCATGATGTGGTTTGATCCACAGATATCATAGAAACAGCCTGGCAGCTTCTACCTGCTCACTCAGCTGGCTATCACATGAAGAATGGATCCCACTGAGGCCGCCATGCTGTAAGGAAACCCAAGCTACCTGTGTGGAGATACTGCCAGAGTTCCAGGGGTGTGACTGAGGCCTTCATGGGTCACTCAGTTCAGTCTTGTCCACTGTTGAATATAACTGAATGAATGACCCTCATGGAGACCACCAGGAGTCGAGTCAACAAAGTTTCTGAGCCAGAGCTCTGTGAGAAATAAGAAATCTTTGCCGCATCAAACCACTCTGTTGGGATTACCCAGGCAAGGGTGCTTAAGCCATGACCTCCTTTATATCAAGGGAGTGGTCATCTGTAGGCTGTGGCCTCCTATAAATTGTCCAGTAGCTCTGGATAAGATACTGGCTGAGCATTCTCTTTGCCAGATGCTATCCCAGGCGTGAGAAGACAGATATGCTCATATTCTGAGAGAACCAATATTCTTTTCTGGGGAGATGGCGATATATGAAACACACAGAGAATGATTGCAGAGTGATGAGCCATTGGAAGTGGGAGAAGGGACAGCATTAGGTAAACTAGGAGGGTCCCTTTGAGGAGATACCTTAGTCCCTCATGGTGTACCATGGCAGTGAACAGGGGCAGACCGAGGCGTGATCCCAGAAGACAGCAGTGGATGAAAATCCAGAGTGTCAACAGCCTGGGAGGTGGGTATGGAGATAAGAGACAGCTAAGGGAGGGGCACTGAGGGCAGAGATGATGTCACAAAGGTGGGCAGGGGCTAGAGTTGTCCTATCCCAAGCCACACATAGCAGTATAATCTAAATTACAATTTAAAAAATAGTTCCTCAGGCCGGGCGTGGTGGTGCACGCCTTTAATCCCAGCATTTGGGAGGCATAGGTAGGAGGATCGCTGTGAGTTCAAGGTCACCCTGAGACTACATAGTGAATTCAAGGTCAGCCTGGACTAGAGTGAGACCCTACCTCAAAAAAAGAAAAAAAAAAGAATTTGTAGTGCTCGCTTCGGCAGCACGTATACTAAAATTGGAATGATACAGAGAAGATTAGCATGGCCCCTGCGCAAGGATGACACGCAAATTCGTGAAGCATTCCATATGAAAAGAAAAAAGAAAAAAAAAGTTCCTCAGCCCCATTTCAAGGGCTCCATAGCCCAGGTTACTAATGGCTTCCATGCCGAAAGCACAGCTAGAGAGCAGTCCCATCACTGCAGAAAGTTCTAGTGCCCAGCACTGGCTATAGGACAGACAGATCAGACTTGGACCCAGATTTGGGTTCAAGGTCAGACCATGTGCTATTGGGTTTAGTCCTTCCCTGAGGTTTTGCTTTTCTGTCTGTTTGGTTTTGTTATTTTGAGGGAGGGTCTCACTCCAGCCCAGGCTGACCTGGCACTCAATCTGTAGTTCCAGGCTTGCCTCCAGCTCATGGCGCTCCTCCTACCTCTGCCTCCTGAGTGCTGGGATTAAAGCCAGAACTGGGGAGGCAAAGGTAGGAGGATCGCCATGAGTTTGAGGCCACTCTGAGATTACATAGTGGATTCCAGGTCAGCCTGAGCTAGAGTGAGACCCTAACTCAAAAAAAAAAAATTAAGAAGGTTTTGGTTTTCCCTGGAGTTAAACAAGGCTCTTCCTGTGCCACAGTGGACAACAGCGTGATCCTCAAACAGTGGCCCCCAGAGTTATCCACAGAGCCTTCCTTGCATGCCTGGCAGCGGAGGCCTACTCTCTGCAACTGCATCTCAGCTGCCAGTTTGGGGCTCCCTGATGTGAAAAGAGAATAGGACATGGCTACTACTTCAGGGCAACACGCAGAAAGGAAATTGCCACAATTAACCGAAGCTGATTCCCATTAGCATATTTTCTTCCTTGGCACAGCGGTGCATCTGTCAGCATGGAAACACTTGCTCTGCCATGTCCCACTAGAATGAGGACACCAAACCAGGCAGCCTACAAGGGAGCCCAGCATCAGCTGGGACAAAGTCTTGAAATATAAACTCAGACAAGACAATGACAACTTGTCTGAGGAGACAGATAAGGACCGTGTAGAAAGCCCAGCATGGTGGTGCATGTCTGTAATCCCAGCAATTGGGAGATAGAGCCAGGAGGATCAGGTCATCCTTAGCTACACAGTGAGTTCAAAGCCAGCCTGGACTACTTGAGAACCTGTGGGAAACAAACAAACAAACAAACAAACAAACAAAAGACAATGCTACTCATATAGGCCAGAAGGTGAAGCTATGGGGTCTCCTGACAATTAACAAGTGCCCTAATAACTTCAGGTGAGTTGCTATCTTAGAAATGGAGACAAGAACATCTCCCTGATGGGGTTAGGGGAGGAGTTCACGAAATCATCTCTCTGGATATTCAGTCGTCAGTGGTGACAACCATAATTTTTTTTTAATAGCCCAGGTTGTTTTGGAACCCATAGTTGCTCCAACCTTGCAGACCTCCTACCTCAGCTATGCCCAGCCTTAGTTCTAATTGTTATTTATTTTGTCATTTGCATGTGTGCGCACTTGTGTGTGCACCATGGTGCATGTGTGGAGGTCGGAGGACAACACTCAGGTTGGTCCTCTCTTGCCTACTTCATTGGAAGCAGGGTTTCTCGCTCTGCTGGGCTTGCCTCAAGCTTCTGAGAAAATCTCCTGTCTCTGCCTCCCATCCTGCCATCGGTGGCAGTGTACCATCGATTCTGGATTTTTACAGGAAGTCTGGGGATTGAACTCAGGTACTCCAGCTTGAGTGCTGAGCACATAATCCACTGAGCCAAACCTCCAGCCCCTCTAGTTTTATTTTCTAAGACAGGACCTCACATAACCCAGGCTGGCCTCAAACTAGATATGTTGCCAAGTATGATCTTGAATTCCTGAGCTTCCTGCCTCAGCATCCTGATTGCTGGTCTCACTGGCATGGACCACCACACCTAGTATCAGAATGTTGGGAAATGGAACAGCACAGAGACACTTTGATTTGTGCCTAGGCCTGGTTCTTGTAACAATCATCTGTTCAACACATATTAGCCCTGAGGATTGGCCCTGTGGCCTTGAACTACCTGGTAACCAGCCTATGCCTGCCTGTCTGGGGCCCAATAGGTAAGGGTGGCTAATCTTTCTAGCTCTGCCCGCCTGACACAAAGTCCACATTCACCCAGGAAGGCCTGACCTGTCTGGGTTGAATGAGCTATGGGACTCAGGATCCTGCCATGTGGGAATCTAGAAATGACCTCTAAGATCATTTGGTCCAATTCCTGACTGATGGAGAGTCATCATCCCCAGGCAGGCTGACAGAAGGCAAGGCTTGTTTGTACATTCTTATCGCCTTGCAAAGCATCACTTCTAATTCCAGAACACTATTGGAGACAGTGAGGACAGAGCCTGTATATACATTCCTGGTTGCTGCCCTTCATGAAGCACACACCCAACACACAAGACAACCTTCAGTCTCTATGCTCATCTGAGGAGCATGAGAATAACCCACTTCCCCAGAGCAGGGGGAGGAATGAAGACAGTAAAGGAGCTAATGGTTTGACACACACTAGGTGAGCCGTTTGCTCCCTCCCTCCCTCTTCTCTGGAAGGGAGCTGCCCAGGACAGACCCCTCTGGCTTAGCAGCCCAAGGCTACCTGCTAAGAGTGTTCTCAGCTTTGGTGAGGCATGGAAGCTATAACTCTAGTGGACTTGCCATCTGAGAACCCAGCCTCTCTGCCATGGGTGTTGGTCATGAACACAGATGACCTTTGTCCAGGGAGTTGGTGCTGGTGAGAGACCTGCTTTCTGCAGATGGTGAGCCAGCAGGAAGAGAATGGAGTGTGTGCCTCAAATGAGTCAACTTCCCTCGGAGAGTTTGGGCTCTCCCTGCATACTCCTGGTCTCCAGTTTGACCTTTCTCATTCTGGTGTGAGTAAGGGACCCCAAGGCCAAAGCCAGCAGCTGTCAGCTGTGTCTCGGTCCCAGTACTCACCAGGCACCTGGTCACGCAGCAGGCAGGCAGCAGGTAGCTTGTCACTGTGGACTTGGCTAAACAAGTGTCTTGGAACCTTGGGGCAAATCTATCCCAAGATCCTGAATGGACTACATTGTGATGTCACACTACCGGAGTGACCCCACAGATAGGCCTGCTGCTGACTTAAGTGGAGAGGGAGGGCCAGCAGGGGCTGCCAGAAGAAATGGACATGACTGTGTGTTGCCTTTGGCTGCCCTGATAGAGAAGCAATGAGGTGTGTCTACCTTGTAGAGAATGTCAACCTGGGAGACACGAGGTGTGACACCACCAGCTGCCACTTGCTGCTATCACTCCCGTCCCTACCAAGCCCATCCTTGTTTCACTGACTCATACACACTGATTCCCCTGCCTATTTCTTACTCTCCACAATGTTAGTGAGTCTTTTAAAGTGCCAGGACTGCTCCCTCCCCACACACCGAGATATCTCTGACTTTCCCTCTCCTGCCTACCTGGTATGGCCTCAAAGCAATCAAAATAATTTAAATATTAGCTTAGGAAAACATAAAGCCACTCCACCCTGGTGAAATCCAACACATGTCTTCTAGGTTATCTGCTATAGTATACAGTACTGGGCTTCTTTCCACTGTTGGTAAGTGGTAACTAGGGATACTTTATATTTAATGGGTTTAAAAAGTAAAGTTCACCAAAGGGAACAAAACAAACATTTCCAGAAGCTCCAGACCCCCCCCCACTTTCCTCTGGTGCTTGGGGTTCAAGAGTAGGGGATATTAAAAATGGCTTCACTTTGGAAAATGTTGTGTTGTCCTCCGTTTTAGAGTTCAGACAGTGGGTCTCAAACTTTACTTTCACCTAAAGGGGTTGTTAGAATATAGATTCCCCCCTCAAAGATCCTGAGTCTGTAGATCTGGGCCAGGACCCACAAAATACACGTGCCTAACAAGTGGGCTGGGCTGAGCTGTGGGTCCTGGCACTACAAAACTCTTTGAGAACAAGTAAGGGGTGCTGGTCTCATAGGTTTGATCCTAAAATAGTCTGACTGGCTGATGGCAGCATTTTGAGGTTTCTGGAGAACAAACGAGCTGTGGCTTTGAGGCCAAAGCTAGCAGAGTCCTCTGGGTTCAATCGCCTTGCTTTACTCTGCTCTGTTCCTTGCAGGGACTGAGTCTATGTTGGGGACCCCCACTGACATTGTCCTTAGCTTCTTGGCAGTTCCCACCTTAGCAGGAAGGCAGCCCAGCTTCCAGCTGCCACAACTATCTCTGCTCAAGAGCTTTATGTATGGTTGGAGCCCACCCTGCCGACCCCAGTTTAGCTCAAGAGAGCCCAATGCCAAGAACTGCCACCCCCAGGAGTCCCTCCACTAGTGACAAATAGCAGTGGGAATGGCTTAGAGGACCCCTGGGTGCTTGCAGCAGAAGCTGGCTTGATAATTTACCTACTGCTACATTCCTTCCTCTTCTTAGGTCCTTCCTCTGTCTTAGGTCCCCAGGTACCTCCCAGTGTTCCCTAGAAATTAGCCCCTGATCACTGTCTTCTAAACCCTTGTCTCAGGGGGAACGCAACCCAAGGTATTATGAATAAGAAATGGTGCTCACCCTGGTGAAGGTCACGTCCAGAAAGGGAAATACAAATCAGCTTAGGACAAAGTGGAAGGTCTGGAAATGGCAGGTATATCAGTCTTGGGGCAAATGGAAGCGTTTTGCTTATTGCCTTTGGAGCTTTGTCAAGGTCACCTTGAGGAAATGTACCAGCTGATATGCTCATGATGGAGGGAAGAGAGGCAGGTTGGTCTTTTCTGCCACACGGGAGCCTTCCTGTGCTACCCACTGGGAACTGATGTGTTCCACACATTTCTTTTCCACCTTCCCTGGTATTTTTGTGTTCTCTTTCTCCTGGAATAAGAATTTGAAGGTGGGACTCATACTACATAAAGCATGGCTTTTAGTGAGGCATGGTGGCACATACCTACAACCCCAGCACTTGAGAGGTGAAAAAGAGGATCAGGAGTTCAAAGTCAGCCTTGGCTAAATAGTGAGGGTGAGGTGAGGTGAGCCGCAAGTTTGAAGAATATCCGAAGCTTGGTGGGGTGGTTAAAAAGGTTCTCCGCTGGATGGATAAGATTAATGTGCTTTCCTAGGTGCCTGGTCCAATGTCATGAGCATGTCCAGCTGAGCATCTGTACCACAACCCAACTCTCACATAGACTTACTTGGCTGGACCTCAGTTCCCACCCCAGCTATTCCCATGGTATCTTCTCCATCATTCCCATCAGCACTCCTGGAGTCCCCCAAACCCATGCAGATTCCAAAAGAAATGTAAATGGCAAGAGAATCTACGTGCAGTCCAGTTCCTCCAACCAGATACTTCATGCACAGACATTGTGGGATTGCCACTGCTGGCCACCTTCAAAGATCATTCTTACGGGACAAACCCCCCAAAGCTCTTCTTTTCCCCACATTTCCACTTTGCTGAAGAGAGTGCAAGGCCTATGGTACTACAGCATCACACCAGTAGCAGCGTCATCCTTTCAGTAAGGAATATTCAGGAACCAAAAGGTAATTGGCAGAAGGGCTTGGTATCACATGCCTATAACCCAGTATTCAAGAAGCTGAGGCAGGAGCATTCTCATGTTAGAATATGAGTCATTAAAATAGTGGTTGTAGGCTGGGTGTGGTGATGCACGCCTTTGATCCTAGCACTTGGGAGGCAGAGGTAGGAGGATTACCGCCGTGAGTTCAAGGCCAGCCTGAGACTCATAGTGAATTCCAGGTCAGCTTGGACTAGAGCAGGACCCTATCTAAATATATATATTGGTTGTAAAGACTCGGGAGATAATAGAAGAATGCTAAGTAAATTAAATTTAATAAATTTAAATAAATAATAAGTAAATTAAATTTAATAAATTTAAATAAAATAAATTTAAACAAAAACAACATAAACAATGAAAACATTTACCTAACATTTAATAACATTTACCGTTATTATTAATCAGGAAAAAGGAAATTAAAACCACTCTATCCTCACCGGAATAGCTAAGAGCTAAGGAGCAGCACCCTAGGTGTTGACAAGGATGTGAAACTGCATCTTACATTCAATGAAAAAACAAAAGGGCCAGGAGATGGCTCAGTGGTAAAAAGTGCTTGTCTGCAAAGCCTGACCACCCAGGTTCAGTTCCCTAGTGCCCTCATAAAGCCAGATGCACAAAGTGGCACATGCGTCTGGAGTTTGTTGTGGCTGGATGCCCTGGCACACCGATTCTCCCTCTAAATAAATTTTTAATCTTTTTTAAAGAAAAAATGAAAGACATAATGGTTGGGGAGACAGCTCAGTGGTTAAAAGCACTTGCTGCCCAAACCTGATGTCTTGAGTTCAGAGCCCCAGAACCCACAGGAAGCTGTATGCTAGTGTGCACATCTAGAATCCCCATGTGCCTATAGCAATGGGATGCTGAGTTAGGAGAATCCCATAGGTCACTGGCCAGCTGGTTTGGTGACTACAGTAGCAAATGAGATTCTGTGTCAAACAAGGTGGAAGGAGAGGATCAACACACCAAGGTTGTCCTCTGACTTCCACTCACTCACACACCTTGGCAGGCATGTACCCATATATCCTGAGATTAAATGTGTGAGCTCTTCCTTATTTTCCTTTTAAAAAATATGTTTTTATTTATTTATGAGCAGAGATGGGTGGGGGAGAGAGAGTAAGGACGGGTGCACCAGAGCTTCTTGCAGCTGCAAATGAACTCCAGGCACATGCACTACTTTGTGCATCTGGCTTTACGTAGCTACGGGGGAACTGAACCCATGCTGGCAGGCTTTGCAAGCACTTTAGTGATCGAGCCATCTCCCCAGGCTTGTTACTTTTAAAAATATTTTTATTTATTTGCAAGCAGAGAGAGAAGAGAGACAGACAGAGAGAATGGGCATGCCAGGGCCTCCTGCCGCTGCCAACAAACTCCAGATGCATGCACTTTGTGCATCTGGTTTTATGTGGGTACTGGGAAATCAAACCCTGGTTTTTAGGCTTCATTGTTTCTTTTTAAACACAACACATCACGAAGAGCTACACATAAACACACTAGGGATTAAACACAGTCTACATATATTAGGCTGGGAATATTGTCCTACCACTGAGCTTTCCAGCTCTAGGGATGAATTCTTTTTTTTTTTCCTAGGGATGAATTCTTAGTCTGTGCATTACCACCAGCTCTTAGTGTAGAGAAAAGCACAGAAATAACTCCAAGCTGGTAGAGGACCACTGGGCCCAGCGGTACAGGCTTTTCATTGCACAAACTGCAAGCGAGGGGCAAACATCTCCCCTTGCAATGTGAATGGATGTACCCTGCAGTGTTGGACAGAGTCCATGCCCCACCATGGCCAGGTTCTGCCAGTGTGGTAGTTTTGAATAGATGTCCCCAAATAGAATTTATTATAATTGCGTTTATTATAATTGTGAATTGTCTTCAGCCTTCTGGCTGGAGGAAGTGTCACTTTGGCCTGGCCTCCTGGGGTCTAGCCCTGAGGTATTTCAAATTGGATGCAAAATACTAGGGATAGATATGCAAAAGAAGAGCTGGAACTCAAGTCTGGCAATGTTGTTTTGTGAGTGACAGTGTGCTTGCTTGAGGTGCTGGTGGTAGGTTTCTCTCTCTGTTTCCTTAACTTCCCCTGGGTCTGTTATTTCAATAAATACTTTCCTCCCCAAAATTGTGCCTGGTTTGGAGATTCATCCCAGTAGCGTGTGGCTGACTACAACAGCCAGGTTGAGGGAATTCCCTCCTGAGCTTGTTTTCTTATCTACATAATAATGTTGCTGGGATGACTGAGTTGAGAGAGTGTGTGCTCAAAGCCCAAAACACACTGCCATGGGAGATGAAGTATTTACATGGCCAATCTAGAGCCTGTCTGCCTTTTTCGTTTATTTGATTTTCGAAGTAAGTCTTACTCTCTCACTCTAGCCCAGGCTGATCTAGATAGAACTCACTCTAGTCCCAGGCTGGTCTTGAACTCACAGCAATCCTCATACCTCTGCCTGGGATCAAAGGCGTGCACCACCACGCCCAGCAGCATTGCTATCTTGTGCTTCGGGCTGGTATTAAGTAAAGTGGAGGAGGGGTTGCCTGATCACAAGCATTCCCTTGATGCCCACTGAGTGCCTAATGGGTGGGTGGCATATATAGCATGGATATGCTGGACAGAGAGGACATTCATTCTACTGCTCACATCAGGATGCACACTGAAGCTTATCAATTATTATTCCTGAAATTTTCCATTGAATATTTTTGGACTGCAGTGAAGCAGTTTGGTGCTCCTCACCTTCCCGCCCTTAACCTCCTGGTGCAGCAGGCTCCTGTCTGCTTGGCTCCCTGCTCCAGCTTCAGCCCTGGTCTGGGAGCACAGTAAATGATCAAAAGCCACAAATTTAGCTGGGCATGGTGTCCCAAGTTTGTCATCTGGGCACTCAGGAGGCTGACACAGGAGGGCCTTGAGTTTGAGGCTTGCCTGGGCTACAAAGCAAGAGCCTGTCTTAACAAACAAACAGGTAAATGAAAGTCATGCTCAAATGAATGAGTAAATATTTACTGGGCCTCAGGCCACATGTTGAATGCATTCAGTTCAGTTTTCCAACTGTTTTCCATAAGGAGACACTGTGAAGGGAATGCTGCTTGTTTCCACCCAGTGGCTGAAGGAATTTGCCTTAGACTTACACATTGGCCACAGTTCTGAACGTCTGCCATTATGGCAAGGTTCCACGTCAGTCAGTGTGCAGTGAGGACCGGGGAATAAGGAGGCATTGTCCTGCCTGCAAGGATCATCGTACTTTGAGGGGACTGTCCCTCCCTGCTGAACACCTCTGCCAGCCAGGTGCTTTCTTCTCAGAGTGAATGAGGGGGCCTGAGGTCTCTGTTCTGCCTGTGTCCTCAGAGATGTTCAGAGTGGTGTGGGTGCCACCCTGCCAACACTACCATGGAATTTTCTAAAGTTGGAGCTCATTCGTTTTCATGAAAGAAAGAAAACATTTCTTCAGGAACTGGTGTGTTTGCCCTGCTGAAGGAGGGCCAGGAAGACAAATGACGTTTTGTGCATGCAGGATTCCGGGAAAGGCTAGCACACTGCCACGTATGTTGCCCACTGTCCTAGGAGACTTGGGCAGAGGCAGGAAGGCAGCTCTCTTCTTCCAGTGACCACCCAGTACATTTCCAGAACAGTCTTCTGCCTGCCTCTTCCCTCCTCTTGTAAATACCCAGGTTTCTGGAGAGGCCATCCTGCCTTTCTCTTAGGGTCAGTTTCCTGGGCCAGGACCTGATGCCACCAGATAGATGACCGGAATTTTTACACAGTGGCAATGTTTACACTCACAGCTAAACAATGAGTCTTTATAAATAGAAAGTAGTATAAAAGGGACAGAATTAAAATGTCACATGAGAAAGCGGAAACTTCTTATGATCTTAAAAATATGTTTAGTGGGCTGGAGAGATGGCTCAGTGGTTAAGATGCTTGCCTGCAAAGCCTAATGATCCAGATTCAATTCCCCAATATTCACATAAACCCAGGTGCACAAAGTTGCACATGCATCTGGAATTTGTCTGCAATGGCTAGAGGCCCTGGTGTGCCTATTCTCTCTCTCTCTCTCTCTCTCTCTCTCTCTCTCTCT